>BGPR01038855.1:0-11498 GCA_013235015.1 Araneus ventricosus | reverse complement strand
AATAAAATATGTTAGTTTCTTAATACATGCACAATCTTGTGAACATTGTATGCGCAAATCCTCAAACTGTCTGTAACCATAAACTGTCAATAACATTACATTTTATTGGTCCCTACCATATCGTTATAGACAGGTTTTATTGAATTTCATTTAATTTTCAAAACAAGTGCAGAGTTAGCGCAATTATATTAGTTTTACTATTGTAATCTTCAAAAATTTGAACTAGGATTCTGATGAATCATCACGTTTTATTCAATTTTTGAATTATGTCCGTCTGTGTGTTTGTTTATCGGTTAACACGATAACTCAAATACTATAAAGCTGAAGGAGTGAAATTTGATATGGGATCATTACACATAATTTGTATGTGTCTATTATATTTTGGACAAATTCCGTCTACGGGAAGTCTATCTGTCCGCGTTCATTAAGACACAATAATTCATCTTTCATCAGATAAAATTTGCAGAGTTTGAATGAAAACAACAGGTATACAGCTATTTAATGTCTTATGAACTCTCTCTAATTTAATTTTTAAAAAATAGATACCAAATACAAATAGAACAATAAAAAATAAGTAAAGAAACTTAAACTTTATATTTTAAGCAATATATTACTTGACAATTAGAAAATAGTTTTCCAAACTAACTGTTTGTATTTTTACGGCCCTTTAAATGTTCACATCCGGTATCAAAAATGTCATTTCCTGTTTATTATTTATACTACAACTTGGTTTCTAATTATCGCAAAAACAAAAAATCAAGAATTTTCGGAGACCTAAATGCAGGGCCTATTAAGTGAACAAATAAAACAAATTTCGAAATGTTTCGCCAAAATGAAGATTTTATTATACCTTAATTCTTTACAGGGCTGTATTCCCTATAGGGCAACCAAGGTTACTTCCCAGGGCGCGGATTGACCTAAGAATCTTTCACATTTGAAATAATTTTCCAGAAATAATTTATATTGTTGCACAAAATCTTACCGTGGGTGTATGGTGTAAACAGTCCAACACGCAGGATAATGGAGAATGAAGGTTTATTTACAAATATACAGGAAAACACGTAGCACAGGTACAGGAAACAATAGTCCTTGCACAGATCACCAATGTAAATAGACAACAATTCACAGATAATGACAGTTCAGCACTTTGATATCTAACAGCACAAACAGTCAGCAAATAACTAGTGACGACAATAACAGCTCAGCTCACTAGCTGATTAGCTCACACAGCGGATAGAACTCCGAAGACTTTTACAATGGATCAACACTCCTACCGCTCGGCGTCTAACAGCTTACTGGCTCGCACAGCGGATAGAACTCAAGAGACGTTCGCGCTCCAAGGCGATCCTAGTCGAACAACAACCACCGTGATCCAAACGCGGTCTTATATACTCTCTCCGATAGGCCGTGACGTCACATAGAATTTTCATGAAAATCCTAGATCTCGGCCCCTAATAGAAATATCGAGAAAAGGGTTGCATTTTCGAGAATAATCTATTTGTCGCCAAGGTCGCCAAATTTGTCGCCAAAATGGTCGCCAAGTTTGTCGCCAAGGTCATGCGTGCCACGAGAGTCGCTGAGGTCACTCCATGCTTCACCTTGTAAAACCCTCTTCCCAACCATAAGACCTGTATTGCTGGGAAGCGACTTTCCATGACTGTAACAATATGTTACCGGCAAAGTTTGAAATTCGGAAATCTATGGAATACTTAGGCATTTTATAGAATGCCACAAACTGGCCGGCAATGTATGAAACGATTAATATTTCACGCATTTCCTAGGCATTCTATAGAATGCCAAACTACAAACCGGCAAAGTATGAAATACATCTCCGATTCGATTTTAAACGAAATAAAATTATTTGCAACTCAAAATAAAATTATTTCCTTGCTTAGTGTAACAAGTAGGTTCATATTTTATTTTGTTTTTTTTAATAAGAAAGGCATAAAAGTTGTTTTGCAAAACTTTAATTTTTTTTTCTTTTTTTGTATAAAAGTTCTTTAATGGCTCGTTTTCATTACTTTTTCAAAATAACATTAGTTTTTTTTGAGGAATGAACGTATTTAAAAAATAGGCTTATCATGAACTTTTATTCATACTTTGCCTAAATAGCACTTGTCAGTCTATAGAATACCTTGGAATTATATACAATTCCTAGGGAAAGGATATACTAATTCTCACATTTCATACTTTGCCTAAAACCTTCAGGCATTCTATAGAATCCCGGCGTTTCATACATTGCCAGTAACATATACATTAGATTTCTTGGATAAAAATAAATATTTAGACTTTTTATATATGTCTTACCACTCAATTCAGAAAGATATATTTTATATAAAAATGTTTTGTTTATTTTGGTAGGGAATTGCTTTATACCATGGTTTTATTGTTGAAAAGCCTGAATTTATAGATTCGTGCTGGCGAAGACAAAACAACATGTTAGTATAAGCAAATTACATTATTTCAATGTTTTTCGAACTGCACACAAGCGGCGCTACAGTCTTATTTACCAATCTGCATTTATGAAACCTTTTCCCCAGTGGTTACAATAAATTCAACAGCCAACTGGAAGATGGTTGACAGATTCGATTGCACTAGTCAACAAAGAATAGAGCTGAATTTTCGACCTCGTATTACGAGGACTGTCACAGTTATGAAACTTTACATCCTTTGGATTTGTAGTGATTGGTTTCTTACCAATGGACGAAACTGAATTCATTGCGAAAAACGGAAAAGAGAGAATTTGGTGAGGATGAATTGATACGGGGATTTGCATAAAAGAGAGAAGTACCAACATATAAATTATGTATTACTTAGGAAGGATTATCCTTCGGACTTCAGCTTTTTTAAAAAAATCGCTATTTACAAACAACTTTTGCAAATGTGTTCAAATAACGTTGAACTAAGCGAATTGCTTTTTATATGCAAGACTTTATTTGCATAATATGATTCAACGTTATAACAGTGATAAGTAGGGCTGTGCCGTTTTTCGATTTATCGAAAAAATCTATATTTAAGAAAAAGCAAAATCGATTTTTCGATGTAATTTTTTTTAATCGTTAATATATCGTTTCAATGAAAAAAACTAAAGAAACTAACTCTAAACAAACTAAGCTTTTTTTCTTATTGAGATTCATAACCGGATAATTTTTGAATTTAAATAAACCTGTGAAAATTTAGAACATTCCTAGTTTAGCTTACTACCCGCTAAAATAAACTGAGATTGCCTTTTTAATTCCAAATTGCATTTTCTACTGTAATGTTTTAATAATCAACTTTGATTAATTAAAGAAATTTCTAAATATGAAGTAAAAAAAAATAAAAGATTGCATTTTGTATCCAAGAAAGGTTTCATGATGGTATGGAATAAATATTGGTACAATCTTGCTGAAAAAAGTTTTTAATAAATATAAGAACTGCAAGACTAAATTTGTTTTCATCTAAGCTTAGAAACTTTTATAAATTTTGAGTAGAAATATTGTTTCAACGCACTGAATACGAAGGTCTGTTACGTAAAAATGAATGGGGAGTTTATATTTTCTGAAGAAATTAAATGAATTTTATTAATTAAAATTATAAGGTAAAGAATGTCAATGACTTTCATATAGAAATGATGTGACATTTAGTGTGTTAAAAATACGGCTTAAATATGAAATATTCCTAATACATTATTCTTATACCAAAAATAGTTCGTAAATAGAACGAAAAAATCATTTCTATAAGTGTCGAAATTTTTTTACCGTATCTTTTTCAACTTTTATTAAAATAAATTGAATATAACGATATCTGTACGTTGGATGACCAAAAAAATATTGTATTAAACTACCGCAATCCAAAAAATGAACACAAGAAGATCCACGTGTAATTTGGCATTTATTTTATTATCAACTTGGCGTGCAGAGGATAACCTCAAACGGACTTACACCTGTTCAGCCTAAGCATATATCCAGAGACCTTGAATGCCAGCCGCTTCAATAGCTTGAGAACTGAGGCCGTAGTCCTAATTGCCATCACCGGCCACGGCCCGACCCCTTCCGAAGGAGGTACGTATTATCATTTGGAGTGGAATAAACCGCCCGCCACCATTATTGTACACCCAGGAGAAGCGAGCACACGCTTACTTATCTAGAGACGACTCATCAACGTACTCGTGGTACCTCCCTAAATATATTTCAAGTCTAAGTACTTTTAACGTTTTAATCTTATTTAAACAGTTTTTCGCTGCAGCTTATTTCATTTATTTTCGTCCGCACTGTCCTTTGTCGTCTGACACCTCGGCAAGCTTCAAAAGTGTAACCAAAGAAACAAAGCCATCTGAAATAATCATAACCAGTGGCAAATCCAGGATTCGGGTCGGGGGGAGGGTATGAGGCCATTAAAATTTTGCATTGTAGTGACGAATGTCAAACCTCATGGCTTATGTAAACCAAAACACCTTAACTTTACAGACTTTCCTTACCTGGCAATAAGAATCATAAAGGACACTACAATACTTTCGATAATTTAATAAAAAAAATGCAATAAAATAACTCTCCAAAAATATTTTCGAACGCGTCAACGCTACAAGTACAAGTGGAATGCTAGAAAAGTATGAAAATTTTCGAATCTGTCAAGCCAGAAAGCAATGTTGTCATTTTTTAAATTATTTTTTTAAATGAAAATTAAGAACGAACAGTTATAGTGATTTTAAATAAAATCAAGAATTTTGGTTTAGCTCTTACGGGGGGGGGCTGCAGCCCGATAGCCCCCCCCGGATTCGCCACTGATCATAACATTTTATACTGATATGAAAAAATTAAATCAAAATATGAAAAAAATAAATCAAAATTATTTTTCTCCTTGACATTTCTTAATTAACAAAGAATTTAATTTAATCTGACTATGCTGATAAAAGAGTTATAATTCAATAAGTGAGCGCGTAATTTCGTTTGTTTTATGACATACAACACATTCTAACATGTAATTAAATATCATGCATGAAAATTCTTTATGTAATGGGAAACAGCGTGGTCTTTTAGAGCTGATAAATGACCGCAGCGCCACTCTAGAGGAAGCATTGAAACTCGATGTACCTGAGTGGAATTGCATGCTTTGAAAATTTCATTTAATAATGACAATCGAAATCTCTTAATTATAAACTGCATTAGAAGTTTCTAATACACTAGAAAGCACAAACAAACAACTGAGCACGCATGACCAGAAAGTAAAAAGCACGTGTGGCCGTAACCTAAATCTAAAAACAAATATTTTGTTTTGTTTGTTTCTGGGCCGCTCTAAAATGTAAGAACAGCACTTATTAAAGTGAAGACATTGTCAACCAAATCGCATAAAAAAAATTAGTTCTTGATGAATTCCGGAATACCCGCCCCTCGTCCTGTAACCATTTAATAATAGTGGTAATTATGTAATCCATTGAAACAAAAAAAAAATCTTCTATAACACTGCTAACCATTAACATGTAATTTAATTATCTTGTCTAAAGTTTTGTTTAATTGAAACCAGATTTAGATGTGATCTTCGGCAAGATACTGTTTCATATGCTAATTAAATGATTGCAGCTATTTTTTTTTCAAAATGCGAATTAGTTAATGAAAAATATGCCCAAAATAGATCTATGCAGAAATAAACACAAAATAATCGCTCTTAAAAACCTCTGAAATCCACAGAGACAAGTCATTATAAAAAATAATGATTTATTCATAAAATACCTATGGATTTAGGAACGATTTTCCAACCATATAACTATTTGCGTTCGTAACACTTTTCAAAATGACTTATATCACATATAACTAGAAATTATGGCGCATGTGGGGTGTATGTTGCACACATCAGAAAGCGCTGCTGGATAAATAAAACAATTTATTTAATACAAACAACAATATTAAAAACGGTATGTCATGACGATTCAAGATGTTACGGTAAGCCCATGGACTCCAAAGCACAGGTGAAGAAAACATGAGCCACCCGAGGAACTGGGTGTAAACAACCTGGAAAGAAAAATGCAAAAGAGAGAAAAAGTTCTCGGTTGAACGTCTTCATATACTCCGCTGGAGGTAAATCCTCAAGTTGCCACAAGATGGTCCACAAATACAACGAAGCAGGAACGACGAATATCGGCAGCATGGTGGTCAGACTCAAGGTCCGAATCTTTTGATTAGATTCCGCTACAGATTTCAGATCTTTAAATACAGTTTCAGTGCTAAATCCCGGGGGAGAGTACTATGGGCCGCAGCTCCAGAGCTAAACCAAAATTCTGAATAATTTTTGAGATCACTACACCAGTTTGTTATTATACACTTTTTTAAAATAACAGGTGGCATGCAGCCTTCACTGGCCCGAAAATTTCCCCACATATGTAGTCATTCCACTCGTACTTGTAGCGTTAACGCGTTGAAAATATTTTTGCTATATATTTCAGTATTTTTTATTAGTTTATCGAAAGTATTAAAGTGTCCTTTGTGATTCTTATTGTCAGGTGAGTAAAGTTAAATTGTTTTTGACTTACATCAGCCATGATGTCACAACAATATTAAGACCTCAGACAAAAAGCCTGGATTCGCCACTGACCAATTGTATTTGGAACCAGTATCTAAAACACAAAGTCACGCTTCTGAAATCAATTTTATTAGATTGTATCCAATTTTAAAATTACATTTGATGTGATTATACAGGGCCGCACAAACAACTGAATTTTATTATTGTCAAATTTTTTTTGATTTTATATGAAAATTACAACAGGTAAGTATATTAGTGGACACCAATTATGAAATACCTTGCTTTAACAATTAATATACAATAACCGACCAGTTAAACAATAATATTTCTGCAATAAACGTAATACAGTAAGCACAGAGCATGATCTTTTTAAATTTTATTAAATTTCAAGACGTACTTTATTCTTAAACCCTAAAAAAATAAAACCGTATTGAGCTACTTACAAAAATGAACCATGTCCTAAGGTTTTTAGTTTAGAGAAGCACTAAAAATTGTATTAAGATTGTCATCGTTCAAACATTGGTTAATTTGATAGAGAATTAAATTTAGGAAGATGATATACTGTTTTCAGCGCTTGAAGGAACGTCACTTTTTTAACGAAGAAGGGGAAAAGTTAGACTAATGGCTCAGAAAATTCGATTAAAAACCCTGTTTCTTTTATGGGTAGTCTTGTTGGGGATTTGTTGTTTTTTCAGATGTAATCGTTAAATTACAAGTAAATGGGATGATATAAAACTTTCGATCCTTGGTTTTTCAACTTTTTAATTATTTTGAAAGTGCATTTTTTATTTTATACTCAATACATTCTCAGTTGCAAAATGCATAACGCGATAAAATAATGTTTGCTATCAATATTTTCCTTTAAGGCCCAAGCACAGAGAAACAAAAACAATTTTCAGAGACAATCTTAAGTTGCTAATCTAAGCTCACATATTTAAATATTATTTAAAGAATTGTCAAGAAAATGTTCTTATATAAGATTCATTGTGTCTAGAGAAAATTATTATTTCCCATGCAAATAATAGAAAACATTTTAGGGTTGAAGTTAACGTATTTATACATATATATATAATTTAACGACTTAACCTCTCATTTAAATAGACAATAATTATTTCACAAAAAATTCTTCTCCGAATTAAAACAATGTTCTTACGTCTTAATCCTGTATCCATTCTTAAATATTAAATACGAGGCAGTTCGTTTTGGTAAATTTTACATAAATGTATTTTTGAACTTCTTTTTTTTCATTCAATAAATTATTCCAATTAATGTAATTATTTTCAAATGACTTTCGTTTCTATTCTTTTTCGTCGCCCTCATTCAATTGATTTTTCATATTGAATTTTAAAAAAACTAACAAAAGTTTTTGATTAATAAACTGCTTACTTTTAAAAAACCTTTATGGAATATTTCTGGAAGATAACAAATTTCTGCTCATCTCTGAAGTAGAAAGAAAAGGATGAAACAAAGGTTTTTAAAGTGAAAAAAAACTAAAGTAAAAATGGATGTGCAAAAAGAGTTATGAAGGAGTTTTGCTTTGTAAAATCTTTGTCATTGTTCTTGAGTGGCAAGCTTGAAGATCGTTTTTTTGCTTAAAATTATCCAATAAAGTCAGTGACTTACTTTCCACGGTTGAAGTAAGAAAATATCCTTCGTTTGTAATCTCATATTATAGAATTTCTTATATTTAAAAATAATTTGCAACGAGCACTAAAATGGTAATAGCAATTAATGAGCACTAAGTTTCCATCATCAAGGACTTGACTCGATTTAGATAGTACATTGAGTGCACAAATAAAAAGTTACACAACTTCATTTAAACTATTATTACTTTTAGTGGTGAGTCGAATTTTATTTATATTCTCATAAAATAAAGTGATGTGTTGTTTCATGAAGCCAATCGTAAATAATTGTTTAGTAGCGATAATAGAAATTTTATGTTATAGAAGATATAAGAGCAAAATGAAAAAGTCGTAGTAAATTTTATCTCTCAGAAAGCTGTTAATCTTAAACACTAATGTTAATATTTCGTTTAAATAATATAGGATCTATTTTACTTAAGAGTGAAAGAGCACTCAGCAACGGCAAATAAATGTATTAGATGCTGATAAAAGAATGCTCAAATAAAGCGCAAGATGGAAAAACCATTGTAAGTATTTTATGCGTATACCTGGCGAACTATTCATTTTATTGCTAATGCCGTGAGTTTGAACTACATATAATACTATTTTATCACTTTCGCTGATAAATTAGGATATAACTTCCGTGCTAACATTTTAAACATTAAAAAATTTGTTCCACTCTTCTACGACTAAAGTTTCAGAGTTATGAGATTGTGAAACTAACTACTTTTGATGATTTTAGACCATTTAATGAACGCCTTGGATGACTCGATCAAGTGACAACTGCCTTATTTGTCAACAATAATGATATTCAAATCTTCATAAAATCAGTAAATTACAGGTGTGGAAGAGAATTTTTTTTTATTTTAGTGTGCCAAGAATATTTTACTAAAAATGACTAATAGGACCAGAGGACTGTATAAAAATTTAGACTTCGTAATTTTTTCGGAAGTATATTTATTGTCTCAAACAACAAAAAAAGATTCATTTCTTCATTTAAAAAGTTTCCAGTTAGAGGCATACGACTAATAGAATCCCAGGAATCCGAACTAATCGTGGCTGACCTTTGTCCGGATTACGGGAATTCGGATTATCCGAGAAATTCGGTAAAATGCTCTTGATATACCAAATAAAGTATTGACTCTGGGTGCTCTGTGAAGGCGTCCAGAAAGGACGCGGCGATTCACACGGTACAGTGGCAAACAAACTGATTGTAGAAAAAGATATCTGAGCTTGTTTCTACTAATTCAGGTACTGTATTCATTCTTAAAGACCAATTCGAATACTTCTTTTAAGTTAGGAATAAATATTAACTTTGTTTCTGATTAGTAATTATTTTTTTCTTCATTTAACAGAAACTAAGAAAATATCTCTATTATCCTAAAGACGGATTTCTGAGGTTCGATATTGCGCCGCTCTTGAATTTAAGAACAGCGTTCTTTAAAGAAACATCCAGAGTTTATTAGCGCACAGTATTTCAAATTAATCAGATTTTATATAAAAAATACTTTTTAAAAAATAGTGGTAGTTTAGCGAATGAATTCAATCAATTATTAACAGTTCCTTTTTCATTTCAAATGATCATATGCCTTACTATTAGGCAGTAGCGAATCTAGGATTCGGGTCTGGGGGGAGGGGGGCTGAGGTCATAAAAATTTTGTATTGTCGTGATGAAGGTAAAATCTGAAGGCTAAAGTAAACCAAAACTCGTTAACTTTACAGACTTTACTCACCTGACAATAAGAATCATAAAAAACAATACAATACTTTCGATAATTTAATAAAAATTACTAGCCAAAAAATGTCTTCGACCATGCCAAAGCTACAAGTACAAGTGGAATGACTACAAAAGTAGGAAAATTTTCGAGCCAGTCAAGCCAGAAAGTAATGTTGAAACGATTTTAATATTTTTTTAAAGAGATAAATTAAGAAAAAACAGGTTGTAATGATGTTAAATAAAATCAAGAATTCTGGCTTGGCTCTGGGGGGGGGGGGGGGGTGGCCCGATAGCCCCCCCCCCCTGGATTCGCCACTGCTATTAGGTAATTCATCTACACGCTTTCCATAACATATATAGACACAGATTTCAAAAATGAGCTTTTAAACTTAAGTACAATTTAAGTACTTCTAGGAATGTGTCAGTTTTGTTTAAATTCATTAATTTATTAAAATCTCTAGTAAACAATTTATATATGAAAAGAAAAAAAAATACTCCGATATCGAAAATTTAAGATATGAATAACCAATGTATGGACATTCAGAGTTATAATTTAGATAAATTTTTTCTTTTGCCTAAATGTTGCTTAGATTGGACCAAATACAGTTGCCTTAATTGTACTGTTGAATCATCTTGAACTAGAAGAATTGTCCAGAAAGCAGTATAATCACTAGTAGCCTTCATAAACTTAAAGTAAAAGAATAATTGGCACAGTGTATAAAAAATCGAACTTGGGTTCATATAATATTTGCGAATTTGAGAATCAAAAAATATTTTTGTTTTAATTGTTCTTAAAACCGGTGGTCCAATTTGAAAAATTCTTTTGTCCAATCTGGGCAATCGGCTTTTAATTGGACCGATAACAGAATTTTTTAAGTTATTTTTTTCCGATTTTAAAATGTATTTCATAAAAAAGTTAATTACATCCTTTTGAATATAAACAACTACAAAAGAACTTCGTCTGCGTGTTTTCAATAAAATTACTTCTTTACCACTTTATATTAAAAATGTCCAAGGTGATCCCAATAAAGCTCATTGGTTTTTAAACTCATACTAACATTTCATTAAAGAAATGATTATTATCTTTTATTCGATTAATTCCAACCATGCAAATAAATCCTATATAAATATGTATGCACTATTAAAAGTTTAACGCTTTGTGATCAAAATGTATTCTGGTGAAAGCGAAAATTATACAAAACTTTCTTAGCTATTGGAATTGGCTCTCATTATTAATGCATCTCTCGATAGCAGTCTTAGACCTGTTCTGATGATAGTATCACTCACACCTCTTATTCTTTCTCTCATCTCATCTAAAATTTCAGCTTTAATTTGAAAGAAGAAATGATTAGATTTCAACTAGCCCATAACTTGCTTACTTAAAGGAAACACGGTCATGGAAAATTATATGGCTGGTAAAAAGAATTATTAAGCATCGAATTTGTACGCATACTACCGAATATACTTCAAACTCGGTACACATGTTTCCCATTAGCGTTCCGCGGCCCACTAATAAGCTATCAACGGCCCACAAGTTGGGAGCTGCTGTTCTAATAATTTAGAAATTAGCTATTGGGCCACTTTAAGACTAGACACTCTGTATAATATGTGAGATATCATTATAATTCTATGCAATAAATATTTTATAATTCACAGCATTTGCA
>BGPR01038854.1:0-14532 GCA_013235015.1 Araneus ventricosus | reverse complement strand
GGGGTTGCTGATTGCCCATGGATCAGAGGGGGGAAGAGACTGAATCCACTGCGCTTTTGGAACATGTTCTGTTCGGAGGAGGGCGCTCTTTTAAAACAGATAAGGGGTCTTCGAACAATCGCTTTTCGAATCGCTTTACAAGGGAGACCGAACCACTCAGAGGGATATAAATTGTGGATATCGTAGTCATCGAGAGATATTTCGCATATTATGTATTCGACATAAAAATGTCGTCTCCGATTTCTAAACAAATTTAAGAAATCTGTTGAAATTTTCTATAAAAAATGCGATTCTGTGCTGCTAAGAGATATTCATGAGGCCTGAAATTTTTTTATAGAAACCGAACATGAGCTGGAATTTGCATTATAAACAAAGCACTAAAACTTACAACAAAATAAAATGGTTCATTAATTGTTTTAATGAATTGTTAACGTTAATGTTAAGATTAATAGCTAGCTGAGAGGAAGATAAAATTTAGATTTTTTTTTCTTTTGCTCTTCGTTTCTGGATTTCTTTATTAGTGCAAAATATTTCTATTATTATTGCATAATATTCTCTTATGCATGCGTTTAATGAAACCATAAACACATTTTTTAAAGAATTTATATAAAGTGACTTATCAATTTATTAACGTTTAAAATGTAAAACCGTTCTCATCTTTCATTTGCTGCCAAGTTAGTATTTAATAGATATCCATTTTAAAAATGACGGATATCATAATACGAAGACACAGATGCAGGATATTTGCTTACTATGAACGCAAGTAACAGAAATTTGTGTTATCACTTTTTGTGCAAAAAAAGAAGAAATGTTATGCGATCTTCTCATTCCAAAATATTGGTATAAACTTATTGAAAATTAATTCTTCATTTCTCTGAATACCAACACATTTAATCTATAATAGTAGTTCTCTAAATAGTAGACCTCGCGTCTCAAAAAAAATGCTTTGTTCTCCGTCCACTCTAAACTTTTAGACATTTTCTAAAATCGATTTATTTACATAAGTTTTCATTTTTATCAGTATTCATAAAATTTCCATAAAATGTCTGCTCTTTTTCAGTATTAAGGATATCACAATTAAATGTATCAATATTGGGCTAATTATTCAATTGTTTTAATGGTCATAAACTTTATATTAACTAAGATATTTTTGTATATATTCATAGGAACGTCTAATAAAATTCTCAATATCAAAAATTTTCTGCACTTCGACACTTATGAATTAGAATTTAATATTTATAGAACTCAGGTGTCTTCTCGTCCTCGTCATCTGACCGCAGTTCTAAATTACTCGGACCTCCCCAAAATAATTGTCGTGCGTCTATCCTTGTAATTTTTCAGATTTTATTTGATAGATTTTCATTCACCTCTCGACATGTAAATAAAGATAATTAGATTAAATATTGCTTCGTGCTGTCTATCATTATTTAAAATTAGTTGTTCTGGAATGTGCTTTCAAGTATTATAAAATACTCGAGGGTAATTCTGATTTCTGGCCGTTTCAGCGTGAGTTTAAATGTTTATCAAAAGAGAGGCCTCGAGTACATCGAAAATGAACCTCAAAAGATGTTACAGCAGCGCTCCGAGCTTGATTTGTTCAATAATATTTTCTGTGGAAGAGAAAATCTGCGTTTACTTGCGTTCTAGAGCAGTCATTGTTATTTTGATATTTTAAGTTTACCTTTTATTCATGTGGTTATAGAATTGAAAAATTTGTAATTTTTGCTGAAACTGTAGAAAATTTAAATACTCTTCAATAATATGTGATAAACATTCTCAACAATTTTATAGTTTGTGCCTGAATCCCATTGGACGAGTTTTCTGGTTTTTTACATTCATTAAAAACCTTCACTTTATCTTCTGGGCTTTTGGACATCTGCTTAGAAGTCTGCGATGAAGTCTTCGGCTGGACATTAACGAACACTCCTCTCCACGCAAATTAAACAGCTCCACGACAAATCCTGTCGTGCGTGCAGAAACACCGATGAGAATTGGAGCAGCGGGGAGCAGAAGTTATTATTTCCAGCCAGTCTGGATATCTAACAACTCCATCTGTACGGCTGGGCCATAAATGCTGAAATGCGCTCGGTGCAGATACGTGTGGAGAGGAGTAGGGCTCTCTCCCTTCAGAAGAAATTGGAGCAGGCGGGGTTGTCGTTTTGAAAGCGGGGAGTATGCGCAGTAGGGGATCGGAGTGAACTGTAGCAGATTGGTTTGTGGTTTCGATGGAGCGGCGGTGCATGACCTACCTAAATAGACTGGCCTAAATGTGGAATGTTGTGGAGGAACACCACGCCATTTCAGTGTAGTGGAGAGATCGTGAGTGGTGGATTAACATGGAGAATTCTTCAAAGTCCTCAGGTTGAATCCTTTGACGATTACAAAACTCTCTTTATGTATAATACTTCGTATAAATGCAAGAAAGTAAAAGAATTCCAAATATTTTAATTCAGGGAGTAAGTACAGCATCACATTTCAGAAAACCTCGAAAAACACACAGAAAACACAATGAAATGCAATACTAATACAAGATTCTCATTTCTTTGAGACTGAGGAACATTTAGTAAAAATTGTTCAGCATTTGTCAATTCTAAACTGAAAGCTCAAAGAGGTTTTTCTGTCTTGATGAAAATTTTTCAAGGCACTTCCATGAATGGAGTTCTGCGCCATTTTTCAAACATAATGATCTCCGAATGAACATTAGACTGTGGAATTTTTTTGTCACTTTTCCATAGAGTATTTATCTCGATAGTTACCCCAAGGGATGCGAAAGCTTTGATAGATACAACAAAAGAAAAAAAAAGTTGTGAGAAAAATAAATTTGTCCTTTTGACTTATAAAAATTTTTATTAATTATGATACAGAGTCTAGTGGATTAAAATTGGGAACTAGTTTTGTTATTTCTATAAAAAACATCCATTTGAGAATTTTTAATTTAATTTTCATTCTTATTTATTTATTACTTTCTTTTTAACATGTTTTTAGCAACATCTCTGACAAAAGAGAATACATTTTTAATGTTAAATATAACATAATGTCACCATTTTTATATTGAATTTAAAAGCTGTTTCAAATAAATTTTATTAAATCGCTAAAGAATGTTAGATTTCTATCAAACTAATCAAAATTTTTCCTTTTAAGGGAATTTTTTGAAAACATTTCTCGAAATTCCAAGAAAAACATTTTTAAAAATCTTCTTTAACCTTTTTTAAATGTGTGGTGAAGATGTTGTACCAGCTAGCTATTTTCCTTTGCGCAAAGTTTGGTACGTCTCTCTGTTCGCAAATGAAAATAACTTGCTAGTACTGCAGTCATTAAGTAGGAATAACATAAAACAACTTTAATTCGTTTTAATCACCCTGTATGTCATTTATCTACCATGTCCTGTCATCTCATCAATGTATGTAGATATTGCATCGATCTCAAGCAAAAGCAGCACCCTCTACCGTGACTTTTAGTAATCAGGCCCGACAGCTAATTCATGACGTCACACATTTTGTAGGAACCTTTTTAAATGTTGGCGCTTACTGGCATTCGACTTCCGATAAAAGTACACTTTGCGATAGCTTTAAGAGAATTTTTTAATGAAAAAATATATCCGTACCATTCTTGTACCAAAACGAGGATTTAGCGAAATACAGTGATTTATTATATGCTGGTTTTTATTATAAAACTATGGTGTCTGAAAATTTATTCGTACGGAAAGCAAAATATTCATTCACAAATATCAATAGAACATATGTTGATACAAAATAATTACAAATTTTAATAATTAAAAATTATTTTTTATCAACTGTTTTTAGAAAAACTTTAATCTACCGATCATATCAATATAAAAATATTTATGCATTTATTTAAAACTGAGAATTATGATGTATATTTCGTTTCATTCTAGATCATTATCATTCAAAGGAACTAAGAATGTTTATTTGTCACAGAAAATATGCGGAAAATAATTCTTACTATTTAACTGTAATTATTACTACTCATTCAGAATAATTATGAATTGAAAATGCATTACAAACTAACTTTAATAAAAAATCACAAAAAATGAGCCTTTTCAGTTCATTTAATTTCAAACACACATAAATGCAACAATAAGCCAAACATAAAAAAATCTTCTCAATAAGTAATGATATAATATACATTGATAAACAAAATGTCTCTAATTCAAGGAAGAATAAAGAACCAGCAGATTGTTAAAAGTTTCTATGAATTTATGGCATTCGCATTTGTTTTGCAATTACTGTAAGACTTAAAATTACCACCATGTAACTTTTTTGCCATATCATACATTATTCTTCTGAAATTTCTACACAAATTCTTCGCGTATTTCAAATTTAATTTCACTCAAGAATAAAAATAATCGATACAGTATAGTATTCTCTGGGTTACCATTTTGCTTTAATCAATATGTGATGCAATATTTATATGTTGTTTAAATGTTAGAGTAACTCTATAACTTGTTCTTTAAATTTGCCTCTTCTGTTCATTTGAGGTAATGTAGGGGAAGGTGGTGCACCTTGGACATAAGTGTAACTTGAACCTATACCGATTTTAGCGCCATATGTATAGATGAATAGAAAATGTTATATGTATTTTGTACACTTGCCAACAGAGGTCCCAGTGTACCTGAACTTATTTGTCAAGGTGCTCATTTGAATGAATGAATCCTGAAAAAGGAAATTGACAAATCAAAAGTAATATTTTCCTGTTGAATTTTGTGTTTATAGTTCCTAAACATACATCAAATACTTTATAGTAAAATGCCTAACTTATAAATCACAGTTTTAGCTATAATAACAAGTGTTAGAAATTGTGTTAAGTCTAACCTCAATTTAGTAGATAACCTCAATTTAGTATATATTTAGAGCCATTTTCCATAAAATTGCCAAGTGGTGTACCTTGGACAATGCCCAAGTGGTTTACCGTGGTGCATGACAACTACACGGTCTACCACTTATGTTGTGAAAAAATGTGATATAATGTGGAAGTTACCACATCCCGTGTTGACTGGAGGATCTGAAAGGTATCTTCGGAAATAAACTATTTGGAAATTACTTGTCTAATTACAATGTTAGTTAAACCTACTCCTAGGAATGAAACTGTTGCTATAATAATTTTATATTCGGTTTAATCTAAGACCTCATTAAGTAAAAGTGATCATTAACATTTTTCTGTAGCTAAAATACCAATAAATATTTATGTTCAAACTATTCGGTTAGATTTTTTAAATCTAGAAATAGCTGATCCAAGGTACACTACGCCCTTTTTTTAAAATTGTAAATAATGCACTGAAATACTTTTTTAAAAATCTACAAAAAATATATGTTGTGTATAAAGGCCTAAAATATGAAAGAAAAATTGTTTTGTTTACTTTCTTTTAGAAATTATCCAATTAAAAATTAAAAAGTAAAAATGGGACCTAGGTACACCACCTTCCCCTACAATTTTCGCACCCAGGTACGATGCCCGGCGTAATGCTGCACCGAACGGAAACCCGAAAGAGATCCAAAGCAAAGAATTTCTGTGTAACCATATTAGAGAAAAGAGAAACCTCTTTCACAAGTATATACAATTTTATGGCAATTAAGACTTGCTACTGTGAATATTAAAAAGCATACAGTTAATCAAATTTTACATGAATTTCATACGTGTAATTATAAAATTTTGAATAAATTTATAGCACTTTGAAACTTTTGTAAACGGTCACTTAAAATAATTTTTTAAAAACATACAAGATTTTGTGAATAAAATGTAATAATTTAACTTTTGAGTTGCAAATGCTGTGAATGCAACATCATCAATATTATGACATAGACTTTATTTGTAATTACCAGCGCGAATATTAAATTCAAGCCTTTAATAAGAAGAACCCCCTTTTGGATATTAACTTGTTGAAGTTTGACGCAAAATAAAAATTTTACATAAAAAATCTTTCTACAGAAATACTGGTAGATTTTTTCACATTTCTTCAAATATACTTAGGTATGTCATTTCATAGACGCTTCAATAACATCCAAATTTTAGTATATATTTGGAGCAGCATATATCAGTATTCGAAACTCATCCACAAAATCACATTTCATCAAACTTCATTTGTACATTCAGTTCATATATTCTCCTCTAAACAGTACATTTATGAGTCATTTTAGAAGTTCCATCCGAAGGAAAGAAACGGCGCAAACTGGTAACAGAGCGGATATTATATATCATATGTGTAGATAAGAACTTATATTTAGTTATTATTATAGTAATAATAAGACGCAGTCGAGCCAAAACCCTGTCCATTTAGGATTATTCTGCTATAGTTTATCGTCTATTGGATTTATGAACATCATCAAAAGGGCAAAGAAGTCGTCAACTAAAGGAATTTTCTGTTTAAAAAATTATAAGGGATTGTCTGCATATGTAAACCGTACTATCATTAAAATTCCCAATGGCAACACACTTTTAGATTTTATAAATATAATCTTAACAAAATCACCGAGAGATATTTCAAATTTTGTGTTTTCGACTTAAGGACGTCGTTACCGATAGTCAAACAGATTTTACAGATTATTCTCTGGAATAATAGTTTTATTAATGTTGCATTTTTTAAGCATGCTTAAAGCTATGATCTGCTTGTTGCAGTAGATTACTAAATGATGCATTAAAAAGCTTCAATCTCTTGAAATTTTCTATAAAAATTCCATTTTATGATGATAATAGATATTCGTTATGAATTTTTCTCTAAACTGCAATTGAAGTTAAGTTCCCAATTTCCTCCAATGACGAAAATTTAATACAAAAATATAGTCCGTTTATGGTTTTATTGAAATGTCAACATGAGTAGCTTACAAGAAAATTACTATTTTTTCTTCTTTGTATTTCATTTCTGCGTTTCTATCATCATTGCTTAATATTCGTTCATGAATGTACTGAATGAAACGCTCCTCTTTTTCCATTTTATAAGAATTTAAATAAAGTTGTAAAACTTTTCTTTACCTGTTAAATGAATATCGTTTTTCTTCCTTGCTTTACTAGCAAATTAGTATTGAAGAGCATGCCCTTGTGGAAACGAAGGATTTGAAGATTATAAGCCACATATGCATTTTTTTTTCTTACTGCAAACGCGGAACGCAGATCAAAAAAAGATTTTTTTTATTTCGCAAAAAATAGAAAAAGATAAAAATATGATCTTCTAGTAGATTCAGAATATCAGTAAAAAAACTTAAGGTCGATTCTCCGTCGGAATTCTTAAAATTTTTGGATATTTTTAATACGAGTTATTTACACAAGTTTTCATTTTTTCCAAAAAATCACTATTAAATGCCTGCTTTTTTAATGAGTATCAACGAAATCACAATTAAATGTCTCATTATTTGAGAAATTATTCAAATATCTCGGGGTAATGCGCAACTGTCATACCCAGGGCCAATTTGAGGCATAATGCTTCATCAAACGGAGTGAGTTTCATGAGATTCACATGTGTTATTATAATATTTAAGCAAATTTATAGTGCTCTAATGAATTTGTAAACCGAATCTAATGATCTAATTCTTAAAAACTAACCAATTTAAAAATTATCTTTCGTTCTTCTACATAAAAATTTAAACCTTAATATTTTTGTAGTGCAAATGCTGAGAATTTTAAAATGCTTATTACATGAAATTTAAATGCTATCTCATATGTTATTCGTTATTCCTTAGGAATTTTAGCTGACCTACCCTTTAAAAGTTTTTTTAGCTCGGCAATATATATATTAAAAAAAATGTTATTATTTATTCGACTTTGAATTATAAAATACATCGCATTTTTTATATATGGGTTTGCTAAATTGTACATGAACGATATCCCACAAACTGAAGAAACTATTATCAGCTCAATTGCAGACATCACTGCTATTCTTTTTGCCGTTTAAAACCCAAATGTAATATCTGAGAAAGTAACTAAGCACTTCCAAAAACAGGAAATATACCAATAGAATATAAAATCCAAATAAACTCAGTAAATATCAAGCAGTCATTTACTGAAGGATTCTCAGGGAATTATTCTCTTCTGGAATTAATTCGGGAATTATTGGATTATTTCTCATGGAAAGAAATCTCCCAGTTCCACCAAAGCTTTTGAGGTATATATTTTTTATTTTCCCAAGACATGGTAAATGGAACAATGGCGTAACTCTGAATAGATACCTCACTTTCAAAATTCAAATCCAAACAAATCAAGAGAAACTACAAAAGTTCTACAGCCAAATTATTTCCCATAACTGGATGTGACTCCCAGCTTTCAAAAACCACTAAACCTCTAACTCACAAAACCATGCTACGTCCTCTTAATAGTTACGCGTCACCGATATGGGCCACTTCAGCTAAGACTCTTAGATAAGAACAAAACAAAACTGCTCAACGAATATGAAACACGGCAAGGTTTATAAGAAACAAGGATATCCAGAAAGATATACAGCAAACCTCTGTCAAAGACAACCACAAAAATCTCTCAAAGACTTTCTTCGAAAAACTAGGAATAGACGACAACTCGGCATTCCGAGAAATTGTAGAATACAATCTCAATAACGACAAGACAATCAGAAAAATAATCAACAACTAACTCTCCCAATGCGTAGTGTCCACCACAATAGCGTGGCTCATGAGCGAAACTTGTCATTGGGGCCTAGTGGAAAAGGGTTGGCTATGTATCCGGAGGGTTCCAGGTTCGAAACCCGATTCCACTGCAGATCCGTCGTGTATTGTGCCTGCTCCACGTTAAATCAAACGTAGTGACCAATCGTCTTTCCGCTGGTGTGATGCGGAAGTTTGGATAGTCAGCTCAGAAGTCGTCCTCTCTATTTGACCGAGAGTCAAAATTACGTATTCCGTCCCCTAAAAGGCCTCCTGTTGCTTCAAAATGGGACGTTAATATAACTAAATTAAAATAAACCTGAGCGAAACTATTGGCGAGGTATTTCCCTTTAGTCGATCCAAAACCCCATATAATACCTCACTCTCCTTTCTTTCCCTCTTATTTTTTTTTCTAAATAAATACAGTACTCATTATGAATTCATAATAATAATATGGCACTTCCGAGTTTGCTCTGTAACTGATTTTTTACTGACACTTATAGGAAGACCCGGATGTAGAGAACCCTGAGCGCAAGCAATACGTTAACCAACAGCAACACCATTATGACTTTATTTGGAATTACCAGCCCAAATATTTAAATTAGGGCTTTTTATAAGACAAAGAATTTTAATAGACACCAGATTGGACATTGTGAAAAATAAAAAATTTATATAGATAGCGCTTATTTAGAAATAGTGGTAGATTTTTTTAAAATGTGAAGAAATATATTTAACATACTTAGGAATGTCATTTCATGGTTGCTTTCATAAATTCTCAGTTTTATTACATATTTCGAGCAGCATGTATGACTATTCCAGAACGGAAATTCAAAAAACTTCATTCGTGCATCCAGCTTACATATTCTCCTCTAAACAGCAAATTTTCAAGCCATTCAACAAATATACTTAGCATACTTAGAAGTGAATTATTTAAATTTTTTTGTCCACTATGGTTTTGAAACACAGAATATTTCAATTTCATAACGATGTTTAGGCCAGCTTTGCAAAAATTTTGGATTGGTCCACTTTGTTTATAAAAGCTTCAAGCAGATTTGAAAGCATTTTAAAAAATCGAGATTGTTTTATAAGCATTTTCTCTTACATTTCCTCTGATAAATGTCACTTTATAGAAATTTGTTTCTACCTATGAGTAATGCAACTAAACATTCTCAACAGGAAACAATAAAATAGTCGTCACTAAAAAGAATCAAGAATCAACTATCTCTCTGACAGGTTCTAGCTGTTATTTCACGATTTTCTAATTTAGATGTTCTCCAATAGCCACTTTGCAAACTATTAAAGGGAAAAAGTTCGATTTGAAAATTATTTTAAAAGTAAAAAATTTATATTTAATGAGGAGATTGCATTTCATTATTCTCCGTGGGTGTTTTTAATAATTTTTTAAAAATTAATTTCCTGACGAAGAGAGGTGATCTTCTGGTTGACTGTAAATTTGTTTGTTAAGTAGTCACGACTAAATACGATGTTCGATTTTCTTCGAATTCGGTATGAAGATTCTTTAAAATTATTTAAAACGACGTAAGAGAAAGGGATTTTAATTTTTGATTCCGTGTTAGGATGGCGGTCTTTTCAATGGTTTAAAGCTTAGTACAACAAAGGCAAATATGGCACAATTAAAATATTTGAGTCGCTTTGATAATGACGAGACATTTAATGTTTAAAAAACTGTTTAAAACTTTAAAGACTGCGAGAAAGAGAAAAAATAAGTGGTTTATTTAGGGTCGCGGGGACTATTCAGTGAACAACTGTAATTATTGTAACCAGTATATGCACACATACAGTGTGATCCACAAAAGTCTCCATAATTTTAAAATTAAATCTGGTACAGAAGTTTAGAAATTAGTGATAATGATAGTGAGCTGTATTGTATAGTTCCATGCAAATTCCTTAAAAAAGTGATCTAAAGCATGGAGTTATCAGTTTCATATATCTCCGCTGTTCAAACGTGATAGCAACAATGTTGTTTTGGGACGATTTCTAGCCACACTACAAGTTTTAGAAGATCGACAATATACTTATTCGTTTACATATAATGGGAACCTACCATTCTGCCAGGAAATCGTTGTTATTTTATTTGACGAATACTTTGAGGATAGAGTCATTGCTTCTAGCTACTCAAAACTTACATTAACATGTCTTCGTACTTACCCGATCATACCCCCTGCGACTCTTTTTGTGGTTCATAATGAAGGAAACGGGTTTCCGGAACAATTACTGCAATACTGGATGAGGCTTGAATAGTCGATCTGTGAGGCATATGTACCCTCTTATGTTGACCCACCGCAGAAGGGTGTCTGAAAATTTAACTTTTCATATGAGCCATCTCCGTGCAGCGAAGAATGCACATTTTGTATGGATAGTGATGCGACAGCAACTTTTGCATGCAAAGAACAGTTTATAGCTATCTTCTAGGATTCCGTACTGCTATTACAAAATAGAGCGCCACTGGTTGATTACATTTGTTTGTTTGTTTGTTTTAAACTTCTGCATTAGACGGCTTTTAAATTAAACTTACCATTTCTTTCGTTATTCTCTCGATTACGTTTGCCGAGTTTATTTTTAAAATAAGGAAGCCCTCAGTGGAAAAACTAATATAAATGGTTTGAAAATCTTTACAGTGCGAAATAGGAACACCAATGTAGATGAAAAGCAATAACTAAACCAAATTGAGGTGCACAATACTCGAGTTTCTCTTATATTTACACTTGCCGGAACGTTGTGTCTCGAGCTTCGCAGTATAGGGAAGAGAATCAAGCAAGCATTTTGATCCGCTCGGGCGGATTGGATACAAAAGTTCAAACACATGTTTAATTCTAGTCATAAAACCGTATACAAAATTTTAACCGCCTATCTCTTTGCGTTGTTGAGTCATCATGGTCACACTCACATACACAGACTGGCAGGTTTCCATTCAATATATTTAACCGAAAATCCGACAGAAATCCACAATTTTGTTTTTCTGCCAAATTCCGTCCTTTTAGCTTGTTGTGTTTTCGAGTTATCGTGTTAATAGAAATACAGAGCTCTAAAAATAGACTTTCTGTCTACGGCCGCACGAGAGTTTTCCTGCAGCCGCTACTTGAAGGTCAACCGTGCAAGAATTATAGACTGAATGCTGAAGATCCGGGCTGCGTTTTCTCACTTTCTTGGGTGCATTCTCGCGGCTGCCGCAATACGATGCACTCGGGTCTATTTTTCAGCGGGAAATGATCGCTTTGCTGCTTATGGTGTTTTCCGTTGGAATATTCGTGTGTTGTAGGTCCCGATTATCAAGTAGGCATCTGTCTAGGGGCCCCCGCAACTTTCGGGGACTCATGGCTCGAAATTTTTCCGGCATTTTCATGGTTATTTAATTTTTGTACTTTTATTTGGTTTATAAGGGCTATGTACTCCAACGTATTTAAATTAAAATTAAGTACCGTTTAAATTTCAAAACACTCTTCTTGGCAATTTTTCATGTTTTAAATTTCTCTTGCAGGTATGTGGGGTCAATCTTTTTTCTTACAGGTGACGGATTGACTCAGGAGACAACAACCCCTGTAAAACTTTGTATATGAGTATTTGGAATGTACTAAAACAAATTTTGTTGCTTTTTCTACCGTTTTGTTAAATAAATGATTTTTGAATTTAATTTTTTTTAAACGCAAGATAATGAAACTAACTTCCTTGAAGATAACCAGCAATTAAATGTCATATAAAATTTTCATAATTACATTTATATAAAAAGTGCTTATATACATATTAAATTGAAATCAATAAAAAAATCTGACTTTGGTAGTTACGGAGGTAGGGCTCGTAAATTGATTTGCCCTTAGGCAAAATACAGGACTTAATCTGGTCCTGTTCTATTCTGTTTTACATTTCTTGATATTTACCATAATTATAGCGAGGAATACTACTTGGATAGTGAGCTTAAGATTCTCTAACTTCCATAGTTTTTTTCCCAGTTCTATATCACAGATGTGAATATTTCAGTTGAAATATTGGCAATTTCATTTATTTTATTTTCACATTATTCAGCTCATTCTTTGGTCCTTTTATATTGCTTTTTGTTTAATGTTTCCTTTTTTCTGTTTATGTTTAAATAAAATTCTTTAAACGAATTGTACCTTTCCCAATTGCAACCTAATTTTAATAATTGCTCTCTTAAAAATTGATTGTTTTGTCCTTCTCAAATCGCGGTCCAAAATTACGAAGTACGCCACAAAATAGTATTCGTGATACTTCAAAACTACACGTTAGTATAAATAAAATAAGCTATTTGTGTCGTGTAGCTGCAAAAGTAACCATCACCACACCATTGTCACTATGCACATTTGACCCTCTTAACATCTCACCATCGCGAATTGATAACTAGAATACATTGCCTAAACTCTTCGAATGCATGGAGTTTATTTTTCAAATCTCATTTTGACTAGATGTGACAGAAAATCCACTTTTCTCAAAATGTTCCTTATTTGGAGATGGCCACTTTTGCAGCTACACGGCACATTTGTTACTAAATGTGTCTTACTTCGAAAATATCTGCGTTGTGACAAGAGTTATGGTTCAAGTTAAAGCAAGAATTCTTTCTTACTTTAAAGAAGACTTTAAGAACCTATAATTTATCTTTGATTTTTTTTTTAGTTGAAGAGGAAGAATGTCAGGAAAAAAAACTTTAATGAAATTATAAACACTTTTGTTTCGGTTTCAAGTACGAGATAAATGAAATGAATCTTTCATTTATATGTTTATAATGTGTTAAAAGTTTCACACAAACAACTCTGTTGCGCTAGAAAGCAGAAACAAATGACAGCTCGCGTCAGAAAAACGCACGTGTGGCTGGCAGTGGTTTGGATACGGCCGCTGAGGGAAGTGGACGCCGCGAGGGAACGGCGAAGAACCGATCATGTTTCCGTAGCCTAAGGTTGGGCAATCACGAACACTCCTCTCCACCAAATTCGCCTACTCCATCCCAAAATCGCCCGTCAGTGTGAAACTCCGATGAGAAATGGAGCGGGTTAGTCGAGGCTTTTAATTTCCTAGCATACAGAATATCCGCCACCTCCATTTGGACTAACGGTCCAAATATGCTGCAATGCGAGCGATGCAGATATGTGAGGGAAGATGGGGGAGGCTCTGTCCTTCATAGCAAACCGGAGCAGATAGAGGTTTGCGTTTTGAATGCGGATTTTGTGCATGCAGCGGCTGTGCTTGACCTTCCTAAATAGACGGGCGGAGAAACGGAATGTTGTGGAGTACCAACACGCCATTTGCATGAGGTGGAGAAATCGTGAATGACAGGTTTAAAACATGGGTAATTATTCAAATCGCGAGGTTGAATTCTTTGACGATTACAACACTCTCTCTCTATGTATGTACTTCGTATGCAAGAAAGTAAAAGCATGCCAAAAGTTTTAATGCGAGGTGTTAATACAGCATCGCATTTCAGAAAACCTCGAAAACCTATACAGCACAAAGAAATACAATATTAAGCCAAGATTCTCATGTTTTCCCTCTCGGGAGCATTTAGAAAATATTCAATCCTAAACTATAATTTTTTTTCTGTCCTGGTGATTATTTTTTCGTATCAGTACAACGAACAGATTTCTGCACCATTTTCAAACCTAATATTGGAAAGTAACTTATATGTTCAATCCGAATTAGGATTCGAAATACAATAACTGAATCAGTAGTTGGAAGAAGGAAACAATTGACAACAAATCGGAAAGCACAAAGTGTGTGCTTTTGTATAGATGCTCATTGTTAGCTGTAAGGAAGGAACCAAAGGCAACATATATATAAAGACTGAAAGTGACGTATTTGACAAGAGATGCTAGCTAGTTTAAGGCAAAACTCTTTTGCACCGAAAAGGTTTTCACATACAATATATTTTCAGTTTCATAATGATATCTATTTCAGTTAAGTG
>BGPR01038853.1:1045-14532 GCA_013235015.1 Araneus ventricosus | reverse complement strand
GACGCTTAGGGCACATTGGTCTATATGCTCGTAGCCCTGTCAGATGTATTCCACTTACCGCAACTCACTGTCGCCTGCGATTAGCCTGGAGTAGAGAGCATGCATTATGGACACCGCATCAGTGGTCTTGTGTGACGTTTTCCGACGAGTCCAGGTTTAGTTTGCAGTCTGATTCTCGCCGGACTTTCATATGGAGAGCGCCAGGTACCCGTTACCACCAAGAGAACACCATTGAACGACACCGTTACGGTGGTGCAGGATGGCTCGTTTGGGGAGGAATTATTCTTGGTTCCAGAACTGACCTGCATGTTCAGAGTGTAACGATGACAGGCCACATCTATCGGGATGTCATTCTGGAACAACATGTACATTTGTTTCGGGGCGCCATGGGTGCTGAATTTCTATTTATGGATGACAACGCCCGTCCTCACCGTGCAAACATTGTAGACGAATGCCTTCAATCGGAGGATATCGCCCGTATGGATTGGCCAGCATACTCACCGGACTTGAATCCAATAGAGCATGTGTGAGATATACTTGGCCGACGAATTGCAGCCCGTCAACCCCCTCCCACCTGTCTACCGGAACTTCGGAGGGCATTGCTTGATGAGTGGCGTAATATTCCCCAAGATCAGATTGATAATTTGATACTCAGCATGCCTAGGCGTTGTAAGGCCTGTATTGCATCGTCCGGGAGACATACTCCATATTAACCATCATACTAACCATGTTATACTGTTTTTTGTAAATAGGTTCTTTTTTGAAATTTGCTCCAGGGAGTAAAAATCGCAATTTTTATTAATTATGTCAAACATATAGCATCTGTTTTGCTCTTTACCTTTTGTTTAATAAATAGACTTTACAAATAAGTCAAATTTGTTTTGCTTCTGTCTCTTTCTTTGCCTGAACTTCATTATCCTTAATTTATGGACATCAGTGTTACCTCTGGAATATGTTACCTCTGGCAACAGCGTTATACATGTATATATATATGTATAACGCTTTTTCCCATGTTATCTTGTGAACACGATAACTGGAGTAATTTTGATGTAAATTTAACCAGCTTGGGATATGTTGTAAGGATAGTGAAAATCTCGGTCGAGTTCGTGGATGGGCTATCCAGCTCAAAGGGGGTGGAAATGGTGGGGGGTGGACCCTTCCCCTCCTCTCCCCCTAACTTAAAGTACGTTTTAACCTAAGCATGTTACCCCTTGTTGCAAAGCTCTCGTCATTTTCAGTTTCTTCCATCCTCTTTTATTCTTGTAGCTCCAATACTTATGAGAATAGAGGGGAAAATGTTCTTTTCCTTTTATTATTAGTAGAGAAGTATATGCATAACGTTTTGGCCCGTGTTATTTTGTAAACACGATAACTAGAGTAATTTTGATTAGATTTTAACTGGCGACGGATATGTTGTAAGGACGGTGAAAATCTCGGCCGAGTTCACAGATGGGCTAACCAACTCAAAGGGGGTGGAAATGGTGGGGGACTGAAAATTTCATATTCCCATAATTCCCTTACTATTCAAGATAGAAAGAAAATTCAAATTAGGCGAATTATTGCCTTATCACAACAAACAACTTTTGTGTTGAAACTTTTTTGATAGCCACAATTTCTGAGAAGTTATGAGCTAAAAAGCCATTTTCAATCCCCTCCCCATCTTATCATTTTCCCATAGCTCTGTTACGAATAAAGATAGAAAAAAATTTTCAATTAGGCGAATTACCACCTTATGAAAACGAACAACTTTTATACTAAAAGTTTTTTGTCTGCTAGAATTGCTTATAAGTTATGAGCTGAAAAGCCATATTCAATACCCCCCAATTTATCATTTCCCCATAGCTTCGTTAAGATTGAAGATAAAAAGAAAATTTCAATTAGGGGAATTATCACCTTATCATAACAAACTACTTTTATATTGAAAGTTTTTTGACAGCAAGAATTACTTAGAAGTTATGAGTTCCCATCAACCGCATTCACTTTCACTTTTTATACGGAGTAATATATAATTAATTTATGACTAATTAATTTATAGTTAATATCTTTGTCAAATTTTGTTAATTATAACTGTTAATTGATATACCTGGCTTTGCTCCGGATTAAAATGTTTTCATGTTTAATATTTTCAATGTAAAAATTACTATTGTATTAATATTATAATACACAAATCCCTTTTCTGATCTAAAACGCTTTCAATTAAAATGAGAATATCAATTGAACCAGACGATTTTTAAAAACATCCGTTTTCTTCATACGTTATTATTTGTTATATAGGTACTTCAAATTTTGTTAACAATTACTAAAGTCAATGAAAGGTTTTAATGAATATTTTGAAACAATTAAATTAACTATTTAATTATTCATTAATTTAAAGCGTCAAAATAAATCAATAGCTGGTCCCGATATAAATTGTTAAATCGTCTACTTTTAAAATTTTCTTTTAGCATTCTTCCTTCTGGAAATAGTTCTTCGTATTATTTTTGAGCAACAAGAATATTGTTACGAATTCAGTTTAAAATTAATTTTGAAAAAAATATTAAAATGAGAGAAACAAATTTATGGAAATGAAAGACATCACGGAAAAACGCCTTGCTAAACTTTTAATTAAGTGAAATTTTAAGCATCTTTTAGGATTTGAAAAGTTGAGGTGATCTTTCTCTTTTCTTAAATAAAAAGTTTGATTGAAATCAGTCTAGTGGTTTAGGAGATGTGGAACATACATACATAGCCACAGTGACTTTTATTTAAATTAATATAATTATTAGATAATTATAAGATAAAGATTACTGGCATATAGTATGAGTCATGAAAAAGGTGTTAGTGAAGTTTTTTAACAATTAATTTTTAACTTTAATTAAGTAAATAGTTAATTTTAATTAATCAAATAATTTTAATAGTTAGTTTGATAATAGGTTTTTTGACAGAATACTTTAATTTGATATTTAACTAAACATGGCGGGACCATGATTTGTTTAATAAAATCAATATAAAGTAGCCAAAAGCGATAGATATTTAAATAAGAGTTTCCTTTATCCTTTTTACTATTGAAAAATATCTCCTTAACTTTAAAATTGCTTGGGAATTTCTGCCTGAGTATTTGGCTTTAACAGTCGATGGAGATTTAAATTTACTGTTCAAATTGGCTGCATTCATATCCTATGCTTTAAAAACACGTATTAAATTTGCCACACACAATGTTTAATAATTTTATTCTCTTATATGTTAAGAATTTAGTGACTATTATCTCTGTAACCAGGGAGTTCTCTAAATGAGCCCATTTTAGTCGTATTTAAGTGTTTCCATGTCATGTGATTTTACCATATGACAATTATATTGAAACCTAGATTAAATAAATTAATTTTTAAATCTAGAGTCTTTCTTCATTCGTGCCAAGAGTCAATTTCTTGTTACTGTTTCAGGTAGGCTGGCTTAATGTTATCTAGGAGATATTTGCACTGCTGAGATGTTTATTTCTTTATGACTCCTACCTGTTGAATGATTATGTGTTCAGATATAAAAAAAATTGACCAATGTACTGACCGATAAATCTATCATAACTTTTTGGAATGAAAAATGGTATGATAAAACCTTGATATAGCAAAAAATTAAATGACATGAAAACAGAATCACAGCGTAAATATTGCAATGTGTAGAAACAATAAAGTCATTGGCTATGTCTGTATTGATCAATATGTAATATTTCATGACTTTTGTAACATTAACGTAAAGGAATCTACCTTCGCCTTCAAGCTTGCCGAAAAGGGATTTTTTTTTATTTTCCTTGTATTCGAATTACATGTACAAAGAGTAACATTGTAATTGTCAAAAAATGTGGCCTGGATATTTTGATGAAACTTCATGTTTTAGCCCTTTCCGATTTCGGACAATTTATTTTTTGGGATGTTACTGAGCGTCTTTCTGTGAATATGAGAACACCAAAACGGAACGAACTGGACAAATAAAATTTGGTGTGATGTCATTATAACAAATGTGTTCATCTGTATATTATTGTGGCGGGCAGTCAACCAAACCGCGAAAAGAAATCGCAAGATTTCAAAAGCGGGGCTGCTCGTAGCGCCAATGTATATTATTCTGAAGCAAAACCTTCGAATGGAAGTCTTCTCTGCATCTGTATGCATGAAAATACGATAACTCAATAACGCAAGAAGTTAGATTAATATAATATTTAAAACTTTATGTTGACATATAATTTTATCTCAGAATTGCAAATAGAATGAATAATGAATGTCGAAATGAAATTTTATCTCAAAATTACAGATTGAATGAATAATGAATGTCGACATGAAGCTTTATCTCAGAATTATAGATCGAATGAATAATGAATGTCGACATGAAGCTTTATCTCAGAATTATAGATTGAATGAATAATGAATGTCGGCATGAAGTTTTATCCCAGAATTGTAGCAAGTTATGTACCTAATTTGTCTAAAACGCTTACTTGATTCTATTTAATATAATATGAAGCTAAACACAGAATGCACTATATAGTTGAACTATAAACGAAAGTCAAATGAAGAGCACTCCCGCTGGCTTCCTTAATTACTAATTTATCAACATTTTTTTTCTATTCATAAGATTTTCGGAGGCAAGCAGTGACCTAATGGTAAGATTTCATCACCTGGATCGGAAGGTTCCAGCTTCGAATCCCAATTCCACTGAAGATTTGTTATATATCTGGGCCTTCTGCACATTAATTCATTCTAAGTGGGTCAAAAGTCCCCCCTGGTGTGGTGCAGAAGTTTGCAGAGGGTTGCGGGTTCGAGGATGTCAAAGAGGGATGTTCTTTTCGTCATCTGACCGCTGTTCAAAAATCCAAGGTCCCTCCCAAATAATCCTCGTGGTTCTACAAAACCAGAAGTTAATATAACTAAATTAAACCTATAGATTTTCGACGAGATTCAATATGTGCATTAATATATCAGAAAAATATGGCAGATTTCGAAACAATGAATGAATTCCTGTCTTAATCCAATACGAAGCATATTTTCTTTACAATTCTGTAATACAATATGATATAACTAAACATTTGGTGATATATCTTGATGTGAAATAAATGCTTCCCCGTAGAAAAGAAAAAGAGCGCAAATCCGTAAAAGCCGCCGATCCTACAATTTTGCATAAAAATGTGATTTTCTCGGTGACTAACGAGAAGTAAACAAGATTTTTAAGACAACCGATTATTCTCTTTCTGCGCGAATGAAATCGTTTAAGAAAGGATTTCATTCTCTTTCAATAAAAACGTCACATTTCGAAACAGCACCGTCATTTAAACGGATAAAAATGACACCGACCATTTTAAAATAAGATTGGTGCTTTATTCGAAATAAACAGAAATATACTTTAGTTAAAAGATTCTTAAAATGAGTTATAAACATGAGTTGAATAAAATAGTGAGAGTTTGAATATAAATGGTAAATTATTTCGACATTACTGGTTTTATTGAAATAGAAAGGATATATTTCACACAGTTGAGCTGAACATTTAATTCATAAAATTAAATTTATGGATCTTGATGTTTCGAGTAGAGAATTTTTTTATGCATGAGTGATAACCAAATTGGAAGTAAATGAATTTTTTGTTATTATTATACATTCAATGGGTGCTTTAGCTTGCTTGTCGGTGGCCGCTAGAAAGTTGCGAGAACAACATACAAAAAACTATAACATTAATATGTAAATATAAATAGTTAAAAAAATGAAATCTACATGTTTTTAAGTATGTTCTACATGTGGCCAATAAGAAAAATTTACTCTTTATTATATTTAAAAAATGTTTCCAGATAAAAAAAAGTTTGTTTCGGGAAATATCTAAAAGATATACTATGTCTGTCATTATTTTTCCCTTTCGAACTTGCATTCCAAATTACTAAAAAATACAACTCCAATTTACAGAAGCTACGTCTTTGACAGTTGTAATAATGACATTATCTCCCAATTAACTTTTAACTTTAGATCAAACAACACTTCCTAGCTTGCAAGTATAGCGTTTCTCTTTTAAATTCCGAAGCAAAAGTGTTCTCTTTTGGTATGCCTGACCTACCCTTAAAGTTTAACTGAATCCTTTTGAGACATTTATTATATAAAGATGATTGATATTTGCTTTGAAACATGTTATTTTTGTCGTAAATGTAATCCTAAACCATTTCTCGGGTTTATTTTATATCCAATATTCTTGTCAGTGGGGTATAGCAGTTTATTGTAAAACTCCCGTCGTTTTCGCAGGGCTCCACTCAGGATTTATATATATATATATATATATATATCAAAACCAACATATAAACACAAGATAAAAACTCAAAAATAGTAAAAGGATATATATATATATATATATATATATATATATATATATATATATATATAGTTCTTGGCATTATTGTTATGACATTGAATTGGTAAGCAATTAGTTATTTTCTCGTTCATTTCTTGAAATATTTTGGAGATTTACTCTTATACTTTTGCTTTTTTTCCAACAATTGGCTTTCTCAGAAGGTTAAACGCCTATAAAATTGAGTTTAATGCGACATAATCGGTTCCTAAGGTATATGTTATAAATCGATCAAATTCATGTGAAACAGCATTTTATAGTTTTTAAAAAAATCGAGAGCATACATAATTGTATGTTAATGTTCAGTGTTTCAAACAAAATTGTATCCATAGGATAACTGACAAAATTGAAACAAATAAAGATAAAAAACCCTTTTTTCCTTCAATACTTTCATTTGTTAATTAAACTTATGCCCCCTTTTTTACTGATCATGTAGGCATATTAACACTACTTTGACTTATTTAGTTTAATTCTATGAAGTGCAGAAAGCGTATAAGAAGTGTACCTATTTAATTCGTGAATAGATGTAGCGACATTTATATAAGTGATGTTCTAGGAAAGTGAGTGAGCGCTACACAATGACACCACTTGCAGTGCCCCTAGCGACGAAATCCGGCACGAGACGATTCTATCCCGAAATCCATGATTAGTAGGGCGGGCCGAAAAAGTCGAAGTTTCTTAGATCTTTTTTGCGGTAGTGCGGAAAAGTTGCGAACTCCCATTATTAAAAAGTGTGCAAAATCTTAAAACTCTGAATTGATATCTTCTGTCGCCTCAAAGAGCAGAAAGTTGAGAAAATTGAACTAAAAATGGTGAAAATTCAAAAACTAATAAAAAATCACAGATTTTGTTGATAGGTTTGCGGTAGTGCTTAAAACTTACTATTTATTAACAACAACATCTTTACAAAATTTTAAAATTATAGGTTAATATCTTCTGCCGCCTCAATGGCGCTGAGTTTTGGAAATTTAGGGCGAATTTTTAAATAAAAACACGTTTTATTTACCTCATTATAATGCGAATAGAAAATTTATTCAACCTTTGAAACATACCAAATTACAAAAGTACTATTTTTGTAATCTTTTTTGGACTCAAATTGTGACATTTGTTTTCTGGATTCTAGTGTAGCTCTGATAAATCCATCCCTGCTCTGCGGGTTCAACTCTTTTTCTGAAAGCTTCAGTGACGAGTTTCACAATTCGCTCAAGTGCTTGCGTGTGTGAAGGAACTTTAATAATGTCCTTGCTGTCCATTGGCACATCGTCCTGTATCATCTTCAGAAGTTCATGAGAACTGACATGTCTGAGAACTGTAGGCTGTGTGACATTACAAGCTTGCCAGTCAATGAGATCTATGTAGTATATAGCTCGAAAGTTAACAACTGGAATACTGAATCTACGAACACAATTACCATCTGGATCAATTTACATTGCCTTGATAATTCGCCGAGCTGCAAGGTTCTAATATGGCATTTCTCATCAGCTAACATAGCCAAAAGCACGTTTTCTGGAACCCCAAAGTAAGCGTTGCGAGAAATAACTGGTCAATTACATCACAATACTTTTTAGGCAAGAATCGAGATGAGCTGATGAAATGCCACAAGTGTCTAGCACTATCCTTCATGGAATGATGAACCTTAATTCGGAACTATCAGGGTTCGTAAACTCTTAGAATGAATACAACCAAAGTTATCAAGTCATTTGATGGGTTTGATGTTGATATATAAAGCCTCAATATTCGATTTGCAATTGTTAGCCAGCGGGCCAAATTCAACGTGCCCAGTTGACGCTTCGCTAGATCTTAAGAACCAACTCCAGAACCAATGGCTGTGAAAATGTCTAATAAGTATTTCTGAATACAACTTAGGTTGGTGAAATCAATGCATGGCAATTCACATGCAATACTACTAAAAGTAACAATTGGCAGCTTCTCGCATCCTTTCAGGTTTCGTCCAATGTCTCCAGTGTAAGACGAGGGACCAGAAGACTTACGGTAAAATTGGTGTCGTAATGGAAACTCGTTGAAATGAAGTAAGCAGATAATCCATTGTATTTCAATTCAAGCCTGCGAATTACACCATTAAACACTCCAGTGTTCACGAATGTGCCGTTCACATCCCGGAAAAATAAGGTTGCTAAAATAATCCAATAGTGCATTGGTTACATATTCATAAATGCTGAAATTGGCCCGGAAGGAACTTGTGTTCATAGATTCAGCGCTTGCCCATGTAACATAAATATACTCTTTCACAGCCTTTTTCAAAATAGGAAAGTGGCACTACTGACCCCACAAGGTAGGGCCACAAAGGATCAAAAGCAAGGCTGCCCTCAAGGATTGTACAGTGGCCCGGCCCTGTGGAACCTCGTAGCCAACGAAATACTCAATCAAGTCTGGCCAGATAACGTTCATATACAAGACTTCGCAGATGATTTTCTGTTGGTCATTAAAGCGGATACAAGTAAAAGCCTTGTAGAAGACACGCAAAGTGCAAAAACCCAATTCAGCTCCTGGTGCTCAGAAAATGAACTTGACATTTCAACAGAAAAAACAAATTATATCTTATTTAGCAAAATGGTAAGAAGTCCCAAGATCACATGGAACGGGTATAAAATAAATAGAGTTAAATCTTTTAAGTACCTAGGGATACACGTTGATGATCGACTCAACTGGCTGGAGCACATTAATAAGCAAGGAGAGAAAGCCATCAAAATGCAGCAAAACCTCAAAAAAATCGCAGGTGGCAATGGGGAATCTCTCAGATACACAGATGGGCTCTCTATAAAACGGTTATTGAGAGAATTCTGGCCCACGGATCTTTAGCTTGGTGTCTAAATCCGGAATTCAAAATGAAGAGGAAACTTTTCTTCGATTCAAAGGCCATTCCTACTCCATATATCGGGAGATTATTGCAACACCCCAACGGCAGCGTTACAAACTATACTCGGCATCCCACCCCTACACATGCAATTACAGTTCGAAACCAGGTTTACATCAATTTATCGCCTTAGAATCCCTCTTACCCCTATCATTACAGATACCCAACCGCATGATCTGGAGATGAAGGCAACAGGCTGATCCATTCATCCTTCAGAACATCTGAAACCGAACCAAATCTCTTTTGAAGATAGAGAAGTATATATAGCCCGAAATGACTTTATAAATATTTTCACAGATGGCTCGAAAACCGAACACGGAGTTGGAGCTGCCTTCTGCATTTTGACCATTGACATCTGGGCCTACGAGTGGTCTGCTAAACTCAACGACAACAACACCGTATTTCAAGCTGAATTCACTGCACTTCACGAAGCAGTAATATACGCATCTCATCTACCAAACCACAAGACCTCTAAAATACACGTAGACAGTAGAGCAAGTATCATGGCATCTTCCAATTCAAAGAGCACAAACGAAACAGCAAGAAAAAATTTCAAAATCCTCCTTTCAAATCCAAGAATAAAAGTCTCTTGGGTTAAAGCACATGCAGGCAATGAGAGAGCAGACCAACTGCCAAAAGACGCAACAGAACATGGGCAACCGTATTTACATACTAAGCTTCCTAAACCGCACATAAAAGGCCTCCTCCGGAATGCTTGAGGAGTGGAAAGGCCTGCTTGAGGAGTGGCAAACCTTATGGAAGAATGGCGATACAGGCAGGAAAATCTATAACATCATGCCCTCAGTTAGTCTCCATCCCACTAACTGGATAAGAGAGGATGTTATCTTCTTCTCTCAAAATGGACCTTTCCATGCCTACCTCAAAAGGTTTCACCTGTCTGACAGCGATTATTGTAGTTGTGGTGGAATTGGCACGGCACTTCACTATGCCACGGAGTGTATTTATACAGTGTCTTGGCATATGAGGAAGCCAGCGCCAAACTTCGAACAAGAATGGCTGAAAAGGGTCGCCAATAACCTTGTCTCCAGGCAGAGAATTCGTGGGATTCGTTAGCGAAAACAGAGATCTTTTCCGGCCTCCCTAGCCTTCAACTTCTCAGCGAGTTGAACTAAGTAGCGCAATTACCGGAAATCCCCCCATCAAATAAAAGAAAGGTTTTTCAACATCTAAAGAAAAGAAGACTATTACGAACTAATAGTGTAAAAGTGAAAATGCCTGTGCTGTACATAATGTATATATTTCCTTCTTTTTGTTTATTTTGTTTTTCTTTTTCATAAATAAAATTCCCGTGTCTTGCCCATCAAACCGTTCAGTGACCGGTCTGGTCACGCGCACGGGGGTAAGGGACGGCGTTCTGTTCTGTGTTCGTAGATTCGTTATTCCAGCAGTTAACTTTATAGCTACAGACTACGTAGATCTCATTGACTGGCAAGCTTGTAATATCACACCTCCTACAGTTCTCAGACATATCAGTTCTCATGAACTTCTGAAGATGATACAGGACGATGTGCCAATGGACGGCAACGACTTTATTAAATTTCCTTCACAAACGCAAACACTTGAGAGAATTGTGAAACTCGTCACTGAAGCTTTCAGAAAAAGAGTTGAACCCGCATTACAGGGATGGATTTATCAGAGCTACACTAGAATCCAGAAAACAAATGTCACAATTTGAGTCCAAAAAAGATTACAATAATAGTAATTTTGTATGTTTCAAAGGTTAAATAAATTTTCTATTCGCATTATAATGAGGTAAGTAAAACTTGTATTTATTGAAAATTCGCCTTAAATTTCTAAAATTCAGCGCCGTTGAGGCGGCAGAAGATATTACCCTATAATTCTAAAATTTTGTAACGATGTTGTTGTTAATAAATAGTCACTTTTAAGTACTACAAAAGTCACAAAAGTCACTTTTAACATCAACAAAATCTGTGATTTTTTATTAATTTTTGAATTTTCACCATTTTTAGTCCAATTTTCTCAACTTTCTGCTCATTGAAGCGACAGAAGATATCAATTCTGAGTTATAAGATTTTACACACTTTTTAATGATGGGAGTTCGCAACATTTCCGTACTACCGCAGAAAAATCTAAGAAACTTCGACTTTTTCGGCTCGCCCTAATGATTAGTCTACCATGATAATTGGAAAATAGAAATTTTATGCATATTAATATTTGCTAATATAAATATAGCTACATTACTCCTTTGAAAGCTTTATTTATTAACGTTTAATATAATATATGGACATTTTATGAAATTGTTTTTTTGTTTTCTACTCTAAAAGAAAAAATGATAACATTTTACCACTTTGACACCAGGTTAGGCTTACAAGATATTCAGTTATATGAGTATACATTAACAAGACCCTCTTGAAACATTTGAGAAAAATTACTGCTTTATTCACTATCAATAATTTTCCAACATTCAAAACATGATACCTGCTACTTCACCGTTAGCTAGAAAAGTACCTTTCGTAAAATTTGTATAATTAAATTTATGTTTGCTTATAATTTTCTATATTTGCATACTTTTCATTTTATTCAGCCATACTTATGAAACACACGGATGAAACTCAAATCGTTGGTAGTTCAGGTTATTGATTAAGTTTCCTCCTTTTTCTGTTACTATTTCGGTAATGACTATTATAAATCGTCCATTTATAGCCCATTTCAGCTGGGCTACCATTTTAGGAAGTTTCATGTTATATGGAGATTCTAAATTTCCGTGCGAACATAAAACGCCATTTTTGGTCATGCGAATCCATTCATTTATAGCAGAATAAAATGTACTTTAATGTAGACTTCATGTTTTTTTCATAAATTCATTGAAATGAGAATGTAGTCTATGATGAAAAACCAAAACTAATCATGAACCATTCATGCAGAAGCTGAAGCAAAACCAGTTATATGAAAATCGCCATTTTAACAACAAATTAAATTGTTGAATATGATAAAACCAATGGCCTTAAAATTTTGAAGTATAAAGTTATTTTTCATCAGTTTTAAATTCGAACACAATACAAAGATTAATGAATTTTTTGTTAACTTGTTTTCTATTCAGAAATATATAAAATTCCTGTGGGGTTTAAAAAGATGGTACTAATAGCAACAAATCTATCTTTAATTAGATTGACATCCTATTTCGAAAACGAGGGCTATTTTATAATCTATATCATAATTTTGGACCATTAACAGACGAAGGTACGCCTATGACCCTAAACGGAAGTTACCTTGTGTACAAAACGAATGTCTTGTAGAATCGAATCCGCGATCTTACTCTCCCGAATACCAGACATGGTCATTAGATTTTCTTAGCTCACGAAAGTATGTATGATTGCCTGTAGGCCCAAAAGAATATTTTTCGAAAAGAAGGACTTCAAAAGTTGTTCAATGCGTTTAAAGTCTCAAATCTAGTCTGGGTTGGCCATGGAGAATAAAAAGAAATCACACCACAGGGCGAGACCGGGTGGATAGCTTTGGTGTTCTACGACGGAATCCTGTGCTTGGTCAAAAACGTCTTGACAGAGGCTGAATTGTGAGCTGGGGCATTGTCCTGGTGAAGAACAATACTTTGATTTACAGCAACAAGAGATAACCTTCTCAAATATTTTAGAATCAATTTTTTGCATCAATTCATTCTGCCACGTTCATTTATTCACATGTGAAGCGCACCACGTGAATTTAAGATTTATTACTTACTTAGGATATCATTAGAAGTCCTTACCTACCTCACATTATTTCAGAATTTAATTTTTTTCCCTTGTATTCGAATTACATGTACAAAGAGTAACATTGTAATTGTCAAAATATGTGACCTGGATATTTTGATGAAATTTCATGTTTTAGCCCTTTCCGAGTTCGGACAATTTATTTTTGGGATGTTATTGAGCGTCTTTCTGTGAATATGAGAACACCAAAACGGAACGAACTGGACAAATAAAATTTGGTGTGATGTCATTATAACAAATGTGTTCATCTGTATAATATTGTGAAGCAAAACCTTCGAATGGAAGTCTTCTCTGCATCTGTATGCATGAAAATACGATAACTCAATAACGCAATAAGCTAGATTAATATAATATTTAAAACTATATGTTGACATATAATTTTATCTCAGAATTGCAGATTGAATGAATAATGAATGTCGAAATGAAGTTTTATCTCAGAATTGTAGATTGAATGAATAATGAATGTCGACATATAGCTTTATCTCAGAATTGCAAATTGAATGAATAATGAATGTCGA
>BGPR01038852.1:0-14533 GCA_013235015.1 Araneus ventricosus | reverse complement strand
CATCAAATTTCATATAGATAAAGGAATGAAAATGCAATGCCCTTTTTATAACTGTACCCTGAGCAATAATAAAAAATCATCTTTTACAAGCCATATTAGTCGCTGCCATTGGGATGCATTAAATTTATTGAAATCGACTAATCTAAAACCCATTTATTCATCATCAAGTAAACTTATCACTCAACATGAACCTGATGTCAACTCCTTGACAGTACCACTTATTAGTGTCGAAAATAAATCTTGCTCATCTGAAAGCATTTTAAATGATTCTACATTAAACAATAATTTCATAAAGAATTTAGGTTTATTTTATCTCAAACTGGAATCAAAAAACCTTTTGCCTTTCAGAACTATTCAAAATATATGTAATGAAATGCTAAATTTAAGCAATATAAACAATGAAATAATCTGTGAAAAGGTAAAAAAAAAAGCTTTCATCATTTTCAGTTTCTGCAAATGATGCTGAAAAAATTATAACAGAAATTAAAACTAATAATTTATTAAGTATTTACAATTCTGCGTTTTTTAAAACTGATTACAAAAGGAAGTCTTTTTACAAAAAAAATTTTAATAACTATGTTGAGCCAGTTAACATATACTTAGGAAGAAATAGTATGAAACAACCCTCATTTTGCCAATATATACCACTACTGGCAACATTACAGAATATGTTGAATAATAAAACAGTATCAAGTAGGGTTGCGGCGATTTAAATCAGTTGATTAAAATCACTGATTTAAATCGCGATTTAAATCAACTGATTTTTTTTTAAAAATCACTGATTTAAATAACTTTATTTTAAATATCAAGTTAATCTGCTTTAATGAAATAAAATTGTTCATGTATCCTTAAATAGTGATTTTAAAATATTTTTCTATGTATATTTAAAGAAAAAATATATAAATCATAAAAAAAATATTTCATTGAATTAATGTAATTGGAGTACTTTCCATATCTTTATTTTTGAGAACACAAGCAAATAAGATTTTAAATAAAACTCTAATGAGCAACACAATAAAATGCAAAGTATGAGATGCTCCTTTTTTATAAAATAAACATGGTGAAAGGATCATTTTTACAAAGAAAGAACATAGTAAAATACATTGAGTTTCATTTTAATATTGGAGAAAACTAAATAGTGTTGGGGAAAACAAAGTTTTTATATTGCAATAATGTTCAAATGCAAGATAATGAAAAGTAATACATACAAATGTTCCAAAAGAAATACAAACATCTACATAGCACAATTTAAACTATGATCTATAATTATAAAAGGCAATGTTTGTGTGCGCAATGTCAAATCTATCACACTTATAGTCATGAAATTTGGCACAGAGCAAATGGTGACTCAATGCACCTCGAAGCCTTAAAAATTTAATCTAGAAAAATTTTTAATTAATGATTTGTGTTGTTTTGGTGATTTTTTGTTCTAATTTCTCAATAGCATATTTTTGGATAATTGTACGAAAAAAATAGATACACCATCAGAAAGGGAAAATGATTTCTTTTCTAATGAAGTTTGTTTCTTACGTCTAACGTAATTTACTGAATTTTGAGAAATTTTTGAAAAATAGTCACTTTTATGTATCTTTTCCATTTGGATTTCTTAAAATTCTCACTTAAATAAATATTAAACTTCATTTATTATAAATAACAAGCACATAGAATGGTTGATGTGTAAGTTATATTTAAAAAACGCATTTTTGAATCCAGGTTAGAGAAAGTTACTTCAGAAAATTTCAGTGACTTCTCACCTAGTTACTGGTTTCTTCAATTTTTTATGTTTAGTAAGAAGTAGTTTATTCTCAACGTCAAGGTGAAATAAACCCTAATCCAAATACTTGAAAGGGGAGAGGAGAAGAGTATGCTATTTAGTTGTTGCAAAATTGCAACATTCCCAAGACATCCTTAGTCTATTGTCCAATAAAGGGTAGAGAAGGATAATTCTTATTTTTGAAAAGGGGGTACAGGATTTTCAATCCTTTTGTGCAGTTCATCTAAAAGAGAGCCTGCTTCTCACTTGTGAAAAATTTTCTTTACCAGAAGAGCTATATCTAAACATTTTATATATTATAACACACAATAATATATCTATAGTCAAGAAATGTAGTTTTTGTTAGATTTTTCCTTAATAAAATTGTCTTATATTTCAAAAGTATATTATTCTTTATATTTAGTTCACAAATATTTTTTAAATAGTTGTTACATGTTTGAAATAATTTTTTAAAAATTTGTTTAAAAAAAAAGAAAGTAGAGCTTAATGACTGGTACGTTGTTATATATATATAATTCTATGACTGTAGGCCTCATTGTCTAATATACAAATGTTAAATATATATAGTTTAAAAAAATCATTAAAATAAAAAAATCTTGATTTAAATAAAAAAAATCCGATTTAAATCAAATAAATCGATTTTTTTGAAAAAAATAAAAAAAATCAACAACCCTGGTATCAAGTTTGATTAATGATTATATGAATTCAAAAATTAATGATGGCATATTGCGCGACATTTGGGATGGTGAAGTTTTTAAGAAAAACAAGTTGTTTAACGAATCTTCTGAATCTTTGCCAGTGATACTTTACCAAGATGCATTTGAAATTGTTCGGAGACATTTTTTTGAAAAATAACTTATATATATATATATATTTAATGTTACTTTTCAACTGCATATATTTTAAAACTATGAAAATATTGTAAAATTAGGCCTTCAAAATAATATTTTTAAAAAGAACTTAGAAATCTGAAGAAAACTGGCTAAAATATTTGCCTTTCGTTAACAGCCATAGATAAAATCATATTCTAAATATACATAAATCCTTGTAGGAGTACATTTTTATGACAGTTATCTGTATTATGCTCTAAAATATTTCTCGTACTTCTAAATAGTTTTGAGATATAGCTGAACATAGTTACTAAACTGCTAATTTTTCAAAAAAAATGCTTTTCGTTTATATTTTAGCACTTAAAAATAATAATTGATTTTAAAATTGACCTTAGTATTTAGAGGAAAACATGAAGCATATTACACGAAACAATCTCAGAAAATTTCATATCAATACTTGAATAACATTTTGAGAAATCATTGTTACGGTCGACAGTTTTCCTCAAACATATCATTTCTCGGAAAACACATTTAAATTTTCATGCAACATAAAATAATACTTACAGTTCGGTAATAAAACAGCTGTAACTCCATTTATAATTCACGTAGAGTAAAAAGTGAGACAGTTTTAGAAAGCTGGTTAAACAGGCTACAAAATTAAGTCATAAAAAATGTTTTGATAATTTCATCAAAAACGACGATTTTAAACCAGTCGGATACCTTAAATGTTTTTGCATCAATGAAATGTTTTGGAATATTTTACGCACGATATTTTAATATAAAAATGGCGACATGTAACAAGCGAAAAGTGTAACTACGTCTCTTCCGTATCTACTACGAAATTCTAATGTAACAGCTGGAACCAATAGGGACATATAGTATTTTATGACAATATGCAACAATGACATATCGCATTCACCAAGTTGATAGCAAGTGTAGCTAACGTATAGAAGTGTTTTCGAGTTAACAAAATGTTTTGACAAATTTCAGTTGCGATATCTATAATATGAAACAGAAAATACATGTGTCTGTCACAACAACTCCTCCTAAACGGTGAACGGTGGCGACATGAAATTTGCACAATACATTCTGAGGAACATTTCTAGGTCAACTGTGCTATTTTCAACTTTCAGAATTAATTAGTTTTTAAGATATTTAATTAAGTAACGAAAATTAGCCGCTGTTAAGCCTAATGCTTAGATATTTTTTGCCAATAACTTCTGAAATATTTATCGCACGACAGTTATTTTTATACCATCCTAAAGAGCAGAAAATAGAATTATATTAATTCTATTGTGGTAAAGTGTTTTCTCAGATTGTTTTTAACGTTTAAAAATTTATTTTTATCGCATTTTGCAACAATACTTTTATTCTTATAGAATTAAATTCAAACCAATTTACTGTTTCGCTCGCGTGCTTTTGCCAGTGTTAAAATTAATATAAGAAAATATTATTTTCTTTGGACATGAGCAACAAAGAAGACTTTTTACTTCCAGTTGTCGTGGTTTTTACACCTTTTAATGCGGTTACACAGTAATCCAATGACGTTAGTGAATAATTCCCTCGATGTTTTGTTAAATTTTCTCAAATTTTTAAATGATCCTAATGAGTTTGTGCCAATCCCTCAAGATTTCTTAGTCCGGTTCCTATCATAGGAAGAGGACAAATGGAGGGGGAATAAGTTCTGTCGCAAGAATTCCTCCTAAACGGTAAATAATTTCGACATGAAATTTGTACATGCCATTTTGGGGTCCATTCCTAAATTAATTGTATTTTTTTCAACTTTCAAAAAAATTACTTCCTAAGATATATAATTAAATAACGAAAATTAAGCCAATTTTCGGCGTCTTATCTCAGTTTTTCGCCAATAGTGCAAAAAAATCTTTTTCAAAAAAGTTTTTTCAAATTTTAAAAAATATATTTCATTTAACTTTTTTCTATGATTTATTAACTTTTAACATAAATGTCATACAAAAATACAAAAATAATGCTTCAAATATCATTATTTAAAAAGAAGGCATCCGAACGTAGTTGGATACCTTAAACCAAAAACTGCTTCATAAAAATAAAGCTAAAATCAAGTGTCTATGTGCACTTCGAGTCTTTATTGTCAGGGTTTCGTCCTCAGTATTTCATTGCTATCAGTGTTCCCTTGACCCCGAGTTGTTCCTGCTGAAGATCGAAAGTGACCTACATACCGGTAATCTGAAGATCTCGCTTAAGGCAATATGTGTTAGAAAAAATTTCTTCTCGTAGTTTCTTTTCTCAAAAAATATGGTATTGGCGATCTAGTTCTTTGTCTGCAGCGCATATCTTTTCGATAACACTGCCAAATGGCGCCCTCAGTCAATATGGCATTGGCGATCTAGTTCTTTGTCTGCAGCGCATATCTTTTCGCCAACACCGCCAAATGGCGCACTCAGTCAGTTGGTTCCGATGAAACAGCAAACTTTTCACACGGGAAGCAAACCTGTTTCTTAGTGTGTTACTTCACTTCAGATGCTTCCAACCAGCTTTGCTTTCACCAGACTTCGGTGCTCTCGGCTTGAATGGAGAAATTCCTTTAGCTCTTCAATCTTTCGTTTTATTCCAGTTTGACGAAAACGGCCCGATATGAACTTCATTTTGAAAATGCTAAGGTATTTGGTGGGAAAACTGCTTGGAGCGATAACAGCCTTTGTTGCTATAAATTCCATTTTTCTTCATTTAAAGTTTCAAATTTTTGGAGGCAACCGAAGAAAAACTGCCAAAAGATTGCCAAAATTATGTAAGCGACGACGTTTGTGCGATTTGGATGATGTGAAAAGAATTGCTAAATATAGTTTTATCTTTCATAAGTCGATAAATCATCTAGATTTAAGCAACTGTGAATATTCCAGTTTGAAAAAGAGTAACTTTGGTGATCCTTGTCGCATGATTTTCACTGAAGAAGGATGGAGGAAAACAGTTTCGGGAAGACGATTGTTCTACACCCTGCATTTAGATATCGCAAATGGACGAGAAAGACGTTTAAAACCAGTCGAGATTCCAGTCATGAAACGCTTCGATCCTTTCAATGAAATAATTGTTCGTCAATATATATATAAATTTGCCCTGACTTCATTTATTTTCAAAGCTGTTCGAAAGAGTGACAAAAAGGTAGAGCTTCTCGGCAAACTTATGAAACTTATGAAAAGCTTGTCTTTTGATTTCTGCCTTCTCCCTCCTACAAAACTGAAATATTTTATGAGTATTTTATACAATGAATGCGAAGATTCCTTCACTGTGAAAGACTTTTTGACTTTATTCAGTTTTAAGAAGTTGATGATTTATAGTAAGAAGACAGAAATTTTAGAATATCTAATGAATCATGCCCAACGTAGCGGATACCTTTCGTGTATTTTAAGGAACAATGATCAGCAAGACTTCATCAATTTGGCTTTTAGGAATTTGAACTTCATAAAAGTTAAAATATTTTTCAAATTTATTGATGCTCCAAAATTCTACGAAGATGAATTCATTCAATTAAAGAGAATCTTCCCTTTACCGTAAGTTTCTATATTCTTATTCTTGATTTCGAATTAACTTTCCACTCCATCGAAATAATTAATTTCGTTGTTCATAATGATTTGTGTCAAAGAGCTTAGAAGAAACATTTTCTCCTATTTTCTTTTTAATTATTTTAGAATGTACTTAACTTCCTCTACTGGAAGAATGTTGAAGATATTATGTATTCCCATAAAATGAATAATGCTATGCATCGAATGTAGTAAATCGGAACCATACTTGAGGAAATACTCGATCTTGCAAAGAGTTCTTTCTTTTAAAGAAAGTGACGGAACATTCCAATGTAGTTAGGGTTTAGGACTTTTTGCCCCAGTTTTTGCTTATTTGAATAAAATATCGAGAATTGTCCCATTTTTTACTTTTAAGTGAATCGTTTATATTAATTTAAAGAATTATTACAATGATTTATTTTTAAAATTTAGCTTCCGAAGAAATCTACTCCTTAACTTTCTTTCTATGCAAAGAATATTGCCACTATATTTTAGTGAATAATCCCATTTTCTATATTGTAATTCTTTTCAATACCATTAAATTAGATCAGAATTCTCAGATATTTTTATTATAGTTATTTATACTAGCAACATCGGAAATATTGGCTGTTTCCCACATCTACATTTGTTGAACTAAGTGTTTGTACACATGACAATCTTATCCCTTTAACGGCCATTTTTTTCTAGTAGTGTTATAATTAAATAACTTTGGGATTGAGATTAATTTATGAAAAGAAATTCATTTAGCTTATTGTATGACATTAATTTTTTTGTTAATTAATTTTATTAATTAATAATTAATTACCAAATCAAGACATTTCGTTATGGTTTGAGATTAGAAATTGGAGTATCTAGGTTTTTGTTTCTTCTAAAAATTTGGCTAGAACTTACGCCAACCTTAAAAACTGCATTAAAGAACTGATGAATTTGGTGGGAAGTATACTTCCCACGGACTTCGAAAGTGTTAACCAATAAGGGCCGGATTATCAAATAGGGAAAGTAGGCAACTGCTGGAGACCCAAGATTTTTTGGGGGGTATTTTCAGGGTAATGCAATTTTCTGCTTTCATTTCATTAACAAGGGTCATGTAATCGAACATATTAAAATTAAAATCAGGTATCTTTTAAGTTTCAGAACATTATTAAGGTTTTTTCACATTTTCAAATTTGCTTGCAGATCAGGGTAGTCTTTTTTTTCAATTCCTACTATTAGTTGACACTCTCCATATATCTTGTTCAAATTTTGCAATCGATTTTAAACTAACTTCCCGATGAGCTGGAGAATCGAAATTTTAAACATAGCTCAGAAATAGATGACAATGCAATATTAATTAGCTTTCTTGTGTGTCTGTCTGACATTTCATATTTTGCATGACGCATGCGCAGTACGTTTTTCATTATATCTCGAAAACTATGAACATTATAGACTTGGTTCTTGGGATATGGATGGCCCATGGGATTGTCGAAGCACCCCCATATTTTAGACATATCTTTGCACTTGCGCAGTACGTTTTTCATTATATCTCGAATCACCTAAGTAGGAATTGACTTAAAAATTTTTTTTTATATTACTTGTTCTATTCTGGCGGGCTGTGTCCTCCTACAGCAGCAGCTCATAGTATAAAGCTAATTCGTGGGGGAGCGCCACATTTGGCGAGTTGGCAGCAAAGTACTTAACACTGATGAAATCTTATCTTATCTAAATGTTAGTATACTTCCGCATTTGATAATCAGCTTCATTTATCAAGTTCTCGCAAATATGCTTCCAAAGAAAATCTTGAAATTTCACGGGGTTGGTTACAAAATAAAATATGAAAACTGACAGTGGTACTAACCGCTGTTCTAAGACCTATATTCTCAGCAACGAAAATAGTCCAAATTTGAGTCGTGAATAAAAGAGATTTTTTCCAACTTAATACCATATCTGGAGTAAAATTTAGTATACACATAGAACTAATAAACTGGTTTCATCATAAAATAGCATAAACACACACACACACACACACACACACACATATATATATATATTTAAAGCATTTATTTTTAGTAGCAAATCGAAAATAGGTTGTGAAGCCATGATCTTCGAGTTCATTACGCAAATCAGTACGCTGAGAAAAAAATTCTGTATAAAATCATACCAAAATTAGCATAATATGCGACTAAAGGTTCAATAATTACCGAGAACTTATTTTCATTTTAATATAAATAGAATACTTTTGAGTAATTGTGTTAACACGCACATGGGCAAACACAGATAGACCGTTATCGCATTCGTGAATAATAAAGAAAAACATTTTACTCATATTTAATATCTATTCTAAGTTTTATTTAAGTCATATTAAGGTATTTAAAATATTATGACGCCGTAAAAATATAATCTATTTTGAAAAAAATTAATAAAATCTAAAAAGTCGTTTGGTACGTACATACATGAAAATATGAAGTAAAAATATAAAGGCAACTCCACAGTTTTTATTTTGAGAACTTAGTCTAACAACCCTATTAGCACAACATATTCTACGATGTTTTCTAAAAATTTCAGAAAGACGCACAACATAGTAAAAATATCATATGATATTTTAGGGCATCTTGTACTAATAGTGAATGATGGGTTTTTTTAGAGAATTCGATTTTAAGTTGAATAATTTTTTATTAAATAGGATTTAAATAGTCTTTTTATGTTAAAAATGTCTGTTTGTTTCATTAATATAGTAGTATTTTGTTAGTATACTAGAAAATTACCTGCCATGGTATGACGGGTGCAAATTGCCTCTTCATTCGAGAGATTTTCCGTCAAATTTGACGTGTTTAAATAGATATATATGCGAGAGATATGTTTAACATTGATTGAAAATAAATAAAATAAACATATGCTTTGTGACAGTAAATGTTTTTTTATTTACATATTAATCACACATTTCTTTATTCAAAAAATGTTAATGGATGCATAATAATCAAATGCATCGTGGCGTCCAAACTATATCACGCGCCTGACGCAATTTGCAACTTTCTATTATAAACGGAAATTAATTTGAAATATATGATTAATATAATTTAAAATTTCTCGGGAACTATTGATCATAGCGAGATAAATTTTATATCAATCGATAGAAAATTTTATTTCAGTATTTTAGAGCTATTAAATTTGAAATTAGAACGACAATTACTCTTTTAAATTTAAAATTACTGGAATTTTGGTTCTCTAACAATGAAATAATGCTGTTTAACTTCTCACAGTGCTATGGCGCGAGTTTTATTGTTGGTGACGTCAGTGCGTTACCGAGAGACAGATCTGGGTTATTATATTAGTAATAGTGTTACTTGGGAGGAAAGTTTTATCGAACAGAATCTAATGTTTGCAATACAGTATAGCGTCTATATGTGGACGTATTTGGTCCATAAGTTGATACAGTTTAGAAATTTTAGTGTAAATACAACATGTCAACTTTCATTTATCTCGATTATTGCGCTTCTGAGTTCGTGTTCACATAGACAGAGACTGACAGTCTGACACATTGAAATAATTTCATTATTGCGTTTTTATGATTTAGGGAGAATGAAAACGTAGGGATACATCAAAATCTCATATTGAATCTTTTTACGATTAAAATGCATTCTATTTGTATATTTCGTGTCCGAGAAAAATAAAAAGTTCCTCTTTATTGAAGACGATCGCTGTCTTTGAGTTTTACTTAAAGATTACGAAATTATTATTAAATTTATCCTTCATTATTTCTTCTGATTAATTTTTTATCAATCATTTTCCAGAAACTCGGATAATCCAGCAGTTTGGCCAGCGCCAGAGCGACCAGTGTTAGAATTGCCATACAGTCGGAGGAATTTTCTGGTGTTACAGATCGTTTGGACATTCCAGGAAGTCCAACGGCGTGGCCGACGTGGTGCAGTGGACTCGCTGCGTCTCATATGGAAGTCCATTCCCGACTCCATCATCACTTCGGAAGAGTTCAGATCGAGGTTTGAAAATATTTTATCCCTAAACTATTTAACAAGAGTCGAAAGATTCTATCATGGGGTCATTGGTGAAACTCCGTCTGACCCTGAACCCAGATCTCTTCAACACTATTGCAGGACAACCATAAGGGCAGCTCTCTCCAAGAACTTTCAACTCCCTGATGGAATATCCCGAGTTGGCTTGCCCAATAGACTGCAGGCTTACGTGCGTCTTGAAATCTGAAAATTGTTTTTATACAGCTGGGTTTGTACCTGACTTAGTTAAAACTCTTAATTTTGTGAAGATATCACGCGCAAAATATGTTAATTTCTTAAAACAAAATAAAGCCATTAGCCATAGCCATTTCAAGGTTTATTAAACTCATGCATTGGTTATTGTTTTTCAGATCGAAAGAAATACGCGACCCTATTTCAGTAGGAAGCATATTTAATGATCGTAAATGTGCAAGTAAATATGCAAATGAATGAATGATACACTGAATCCATTACAGGGTTTCGAAGAAGAATTATGTGTTCTAAGACATTATCAGTGAAAATTAGCATTACATATGCTTACGATCATCGTACTAAAATATTAAAGAATGTCTCAAATTATGGACCTATATCACTGCTTTTCTACATTTTGTCCACTAATTGTGCAACAAATGTCATTTTCATCATTAATGATCTGTGAAACTTCCAAAACATTTCTAGAGTTAATGTCATAAACCCAGATGTGAAACGGAACCTCCTAAATGTACATTACACTGTTCTTTGTGTTCCTCCAGAAGAAGAAACTATGGAATAGGCTTTATAGGGCCATAGTACATGACCACCCTATCCAAATCATAATCAGAATGAATCATTTATGGGTTCAATCACTACTAGTAGGGATAAATCAAAAGGAATTCAGCCCAGCATTAAAAAGAATCTGATTGCTTATTTTTGTTCCTAAATCATCTATTAGTATAATGGCAAATACGTAGACGAAATCGAGGTGAAAGTGTCCATCAACACTGCTCTCCTTGAAGTAGAAACGTCCAACAGAGTGAATGAGGGTGAAAAGTGTCCATCAACTACTGCTCTCCTTGAAGAAAACGTCCAACAGAGTGAATGAGGTGAAAGTGTCCATCAACACTGCTCCCTGAAGTAGAAACGTCCAACAGAGAATGAGGTAAAGTGTCCATCAACACTGCTCTCTGATGAAACGTCCACAAGTGAATGAGGTGAAAGTGTCCATCAATACTGCTCTCCTTAAGTAGAAACGTCAACAGAGTGAATGAGGTAAAGTGTCCATCAAACTGCTCTCCTTGAAGTAGAAACGTCCAACAGAGTGAATGAGGTGAAAGTGTCCATCAATACTGCTCTCCTTGAAGTAGAGCATCCAACAGAGTGAATGAGGTGAAAGTGTCCATCAACACTGCTCTCCTTGAGTAGAAACGTCCAACAGAGTGAATGAGGTAAAGTGTCCATCAAACTGCTCTCTCCTTGAGTAAGCGTCCAACAGAAATGAATGAGGTGAAAGTGTCCATCAATACTGCTCTCCTTGAAGTAGGAACGTCCAACAGAGTGAATGAGGTAAAAGTGTCCATCAATACTGCTCTCCTTGAAGTAGAAACGTCCAACAGAGTGAACGTAGAACTGTGCACGCCAAACTTTCATTTTTGCGTAACCACAAAGAAATGCTGGTAGATTTCAGTGAGTTGATGTAATTTCCAAATTTGGCAATTATATCGAACAAGGACAAGGAAAAAAATTCCTTTCTTTTATTACATTCAAGCTCAAGAATCATTTAACCCTACAGCCGTTAGGCTTTCAGATTGCTAAGTTTAACGAAACTGTCACGTTAAAAGAGAAGGTTATTCTTCAAGTTGTGAGGCTTTGGACAAAAGGATTTCAGCCCCCTTTTGTGGTCATTTTCGAGCCGTAGGGGGTCTATTAGACCTGTTATCGTTCAGCAGTGACAGATGACTCCTAACCTCGATTCTTTGTGACAGAATCCTTTGTTAGAAGATCCTTCTTTGAGTATTCTCAGAAAAGTTGGTCAAACTGAATCTCCGCTGACAACAGACACTCCCTCTCATTATGTCGCCGCGTGACATCTGGGGGGAGGTGAAGAGAAAGACTTGCAGAAGGAAAATCTCGGGTCTGACACTCATATGGAACTTTTCTTTCCCGAGGCAGTCTCGGGTCTGCCGTTATGAGAGGAAAAAGTTCACTCAGATATCTCGGGCCTGACGCTAGGAGGGCTAATAGATATTTAGCACTAACGTTTTATAAACTTGTTTATACTACTTTTTGATGTCACTGTATTGATGATAAAAAAATAAAATTAATTGCTTGGTAATGTATGGTTATTTATTTTTGCGAGATAATTCCAGTGGCGTAACTGAAAGGGGGAGAAGACGGCGCTCCCCCGTGGGCGTAAATCAGACATGTAGGAAAACAATTTTATGACTACGAAAAGCAGCGACACTAACTCAGTCGTCGTGTAGGGGATAGTGGGGTAAAACCTTGTGCCCTTGATTCTTGCAATATTAGTCCTTTCTGGATGACAGATTCTGAATCACACTCAACTAGTCAAGAAAATGGAACAGTCATAATGGCGTGTTGCAGCTGTTGAATTCACTGCTTCTGTGAAGGTGTATTTGTTTTATCCCTTTCGAGTTCATTGGTTTCGCAGTGAAAACACACATTGAGCATTCTTTTACTGCGCATGGGCGAAACGTAGCTTAATTTTTCTTTCATAAGTTAAGAGCCAGATATATAGGCCAACTTATATAAACATTCTAGTTCAATACCGTTAGTAATCACAAAGATATTGGCACTGCAAGAGTTAAATTGCTTTCGATCTCTTAACAGAAACAAAATGACGAGGGTTCTTGCACAAACTGATATTTGTAACATTGAATTTTCGAAAGTAATATTGAATTTTATGAATGTTGAATATCATAAATACCCACGTATACTTATAAATTAAATGCATAATTTAAATTGCATTCCGATGATAACTTATTCAGAAGAAAATAGCCTGTAACCATTCTTTGGTTTCACTACGAAACCACAAATTTCTTGAAAATAAAAAATGTCAACTTTTTTTCTTTTACACATTTATTATCAGCTACATGTCTAATACTCATTTCTGAAATACATTTAGTAATTTTCAGAACGAAACATGTAGTGAACTGTAAAGGGTTAAGAAGTCAAATCTCTGATGTTCGTTTGATCTTAAACTATCCTTACTTAAAAATAATTACAGTTATAAAGACCATTTTTAGTCCAGATAAATATATACGTTTACTAAGGATTTATACCCTATCAAACAATACGGATTTACTCCAATAATTGAGCTGTTATATTTCGTTTTTTATAACCTCTCCACTGGGAGTAAAATTGGGTACTCCAAGTGGCGTAAGACTGGGGCATTCAATACTGATGATTTCTCCGATTTAGACTATAAAAACACATCACACACAAATGACGATTGTTTATATTTTAGTGATGAATTTTCAAATTTGAATAAAGAAGAATGGTTAATCTTATGTAAATACTGTGTTAGCTGTGGTCACGAAAGCTGCAGTGGCGCGGAGGGAGATGATAACTGGCTTTACATGTAAATTTTGTAACTAATATCCTTAGATTGTCAAATAAAATAAAAACGATTGCAACTTGTCCACTGAAAATTGAATTTTCCAAATTTATCATAACGTTAACATGTGCACGGTTTTACTTTTATTTTATATAAAAGTCATTGATAAGAAATTAATGAAACTGCGACTTTTCTGGAAAGATATATTGTACTCCGGTAAACAATGAATATTTCAATAAAATTTGACAATCTCTACATCGAATACTTTAGGTTCAGCAGGCCTTCGAATCTTATCTACCGGTTTTACCCCACTTTCTTGTGCATGAAAATATGACGTCATTGATTCATATATTTCGCCTTTTGTCGATAGATTTCCGATATATGAAACAAACACTTGTGGCGGACGCGCGATTTCGCAACTTATCTGCAGACTAATAAAATATTTTTTCCTGCATTTATTATTATTTTGAAGTTGTAATTTGTAAAGGAAGGACAATATATTGCAAGTTCGCCCCGGGCGGCAAAAGTTGCTGCGACGCCACTGGATGATTCAAGTTTAATGAGATGATTCAAATGAAACTTGTGTTCTGGATCAATTTTGCTTCCTAACTCAAAGAAATCTTATAGAAGTAAGAGGTGGGAAAGATTTTGTGCCGTCAGGTAACCATAATTTAACACATTGACTGCCAAACTTAATTGAAAGAAGTCTAACAATCACGAGTTTTCTAGTTTCACTCGGAGGCCAAACTTAGTTAAAGAAGTCTAACAATCACGAGTTTTATACATTAACACCGACGACAAACGTAATAGAAGAGATCTAAGAATTACAAGTTTTATTTATTAACACCGTCGAG
>BGPR01038851.1:0-14533 GCA_013235015.1 Araneus ventricosus | reverse complement strand
TCCCCCCCCCCCCCCCGTCAAAGTTGAACTGTAACACTGAAGACTCTACATCTAGGAAGCTCGGCAATACAATAATCAAGGTCATTTACGTTTAGAAACATGTTCTTTTTGGAAAAATACCTGGAAGAGTGTTCGCTGAATTCGGACGTTGTATTGGGATTAGACGACACTGGACGGTCGTTATACCGGAAGTAAAATAACATAGTGCATAGGGAAACACAGTTGGGGATTTTATCACTGGTCGTTATAATGGAATGGTCTTTATAATGTGTGGTCGTTATAACGAGCGTCGACTGTATCTTCATAAAGCAATATTAATGTAAATTAAACCGACTTCATTTTAACTCTCCAGTCAACTGACTCGACATCGTCTACAAGATTCAAGACTGTTTAAAAAACATGAGTTCTCAGATATGATTTGTTATCTGTGAAGAAGTTAAAATTTAAAGACGGATTAAAACGCCTAAATTAACGACTTGAAATTCAAGAATGTTTTTTACTCTATGTGTTCTTTTAGAAAAGAATTCCAATCATAACTAAAATTTATTTAACTCAATGTAGGTCATATTTATCAAAAACAGGAATAATAATCCAACACTTCATACTAATCTTCAGAATAGAATATTTGTTTAACTCCATTCTGGTACACAAGTCTTCTTTCTTCTAGGAAAAATAAAAATAAATGAGAGTTGATAAATTATACATATATATATGTAATGACTTAGATATTTCCCCACCTTTAAAATAAATCCTTTTTAACGACAGTTATTTTTTAATTACGAACGAATTATTTCTACTTGAATCCTATGATAAAAAACACTTGTACTGTAACCAGACTCGCAAGAGTCCCAATATTTCTCAAGCCTCAACTTCGGTACTTTTCCCTTTTTGGTATTATAAAAACTCGTCGCGTCTGCGTAATTTTTCCTTCCGTAGTCATCCAACGCACTGAGCAAGTCACTCCATTTTAGGCGTAATTCTTTACTTCTGGCCATGGCATTAATTTTCCCATAATCTTTTGAAAGTTTAATCTATTATTGAGTACTCTATAACTAATTTAATTTTGCCTATTTTCGAAATGCAATAAATTGTTTTGGACTATATATATATATATATATATATATATATGTGAAATGTTTTCGTTGTTGTAGTCGTTAAATAAAAAATCAGGCCGAGTTATTAACTAATTTCTTTTAATTATCGGAGAATGACGGAATGTACGTACATCTTGGTTGAAGTTTTTAAGCCAAAAGAGAACAGACGATCCCTGCTTTTTCTCAGGTAGGGATTTAATAGACAGACACGCGATCAAAGTGAAGGGAATATTGGGTATTTTTAATAAATTACGTAAGTGTTTTAGGGAAAATGCATGGCGGCAATAAGTCGCTGATTTCGAGAGTTGTGTGCGCGTGGAAACGATTAAAATATTCTTTTAGTAATAAATATGTCAAGACGAGAGATTTAATGAGCCTCCAGCGCGGGAAATAGAACGAAACTGGAGTTTAAGAAAAGTTATTTTGGAATAGATTAAGTCTTTAAAATATATAATATTATAATTTGAAATAAAATTTAGTGAGATTATTACACACACATATATATATATATAATTTCATCAAGAGATTTAAGATTTGAAGAGGCAGTTAAATGAAATCCACTGATGATTAAAGTAAATTCTTCTTTATTTCAAGAACATCATTTCATGTTGAAGACGATCAGATTATTGTAACATCTTAAATGATAATTAAAACGTCCAAGCCATCCAATCCAGGATCATATTAGCGAACGGCGCTGGGCGTACGACGTCGCGGCAGTTAAAATCAGAATAAAAAAATTCGACGGTAGGCTGTTGAGGACCAAACAAACAGACAGACAGACACTCTGCTTTGTATACTATACAGATCAGTATTATACAATTTTCTCCGCATATACCACCGCGAAAATAAAAACACCACAGAAAGAGATTTTGCCATCTAATCTAGAAAAATTCGAGACATTAGAAGGTTTAGTAGATTAAATACAGAAATTTCCAGAAAATCATCAATTAAACTGATAATAATCCAGAACTCCGAGCAATCATGACATGATTCAGATCAAACTGGAGATTGGGGATTAATTACAGAAACCTAAACTGTTCAAGCATGTGCTTCCCTTTATCTGAGACAATAGAGAGAGCATTCACCGTTCATATTTTTACGCTCACCTCTCCCAGAATTCACACACTTAGAGAAACTACTTCCGCTGAATCTCGGTAACCTGCTATACTAGATTCGGAAGCAATTTGCGCGGAAATCTATCGCACTTGTGTTACATGAATGCAAACTAGATGCACCTGCGCGGTTGTTGATGATACGGAAAAGCAATCGTGACCTTTTTCTTGCTTCGGTTGACTGTCGATAGCTTCCGATTACCAAAATCAGCGGACCGTGCAAATTGACTGGGCATCAGACATTAAGGAAGCGTCTTTTAGGTTAGGTTAGTGGTTGTTTATGAGAGAAATTTAAAAGGGCACCTTTGGAGATAGTGTGAGGGCGGTTTGAGAATTTAATCATGAGTCCGAAGTCATAAAAATTCATTTTATCACTTTTTCAATAAGATAGAAAATATGCAATATTATTAGAAATATAAATTTCAATTCATAAAATCTGATTTTATGTATTTAGTAATTAAGAATAGTTAATTTGCGCTCCGTTATACTTGTTTCTTGGAATTTATGTTTTCATTTAGCAGAATGCTCTTTTTACATTCCTTGTTTTCTATTCAGCAGAATACTAACGACATTCTTTTACTTCTATTCAGCAGAATACTAACGACATTCTTTAACTTCTATTGAGCTGAATACAAAGACATTCTTTTACTTCTATTCAGCTGAATACTAACGACATTCTTTTACTTCTATTCAGCAGAATACTGACGACATTCTTTTACTTCTATTCAGCAGAATACTGACGACATCTGACTATTTACAAATGTATGCCAATAAATACTTATTTTTAGACATAGTAACATCTGTTACTAGATTTTCTTTTAATTTAATGTTTTTATTATTTAATTTTGACGTCGTATTTAAAACTGACATTCAACTAAATTTTTTTAAAGTTTTCCCTGTACTACCAACAATTTTTTCAGACATTTAAGTCCCAACATAGCTAAGGCCTTCCTTGTGAGTTCTACATGTGTACTTTCTTAGATATTTAATTAGTAATCCCTTATAATATACCTATTTGATTGTCACATTTCTCAAACAACTGCTGTTTACAATCGAAAGAACAAGAAAACATTACTGATCAAACTTCACTGAACAATTCTTTTAGCTTGCTTCACCCACCCTCTTCCCAAATAATGATACTTTTGAGCATCACTATTTCAGAAAGAATTCCGATGACTGTAGCTATTGAAAATTTTATTGCAATTGAAAAGATTAGCAAAAAACTTACCACAATCGTCAAACAAATTTAGCTTCGGTTTGTTACTCAAACGAAATATCCCAATCTAGACTCCTGACTATCTGAGCAATGCTAGGCAGATATCATAAAGTCCTTGTTATCCATATCATCTGCTGTGGATTAAGAATCTACTAAACTAACTTCCCATTCACTTTTTCATAATTTTCTCTCTAATGGTGCTTCAGATCGTAAGAGAAACCAAACATTACGTTTCAAACCCCATTTAGTACTTATTAGCTTCCTCCATCAATCCTCTGACTGCTTATCCCGTGACTTCCGCGGGTTGGAGGTGAGTCTATTTTCTGCTGCATCCTGAGATTTTCACAAGCTATTGTGTTTTCTTAGTACTATTATCGCGTCGAATCATATTATACTAACAAAGCCTTGCACATAAATCAAATACGCTTCGTTCAACCATATTTGATAACGTTTGCGAACGGCGCATCTAAATAGCGATTTTTAAAAATTCGGCAGTCAGAGGGTTAACCCTCCTCTCCAGTGCAACTTTTTATGACAAAAATTCTAGGAAGTTCTATTCATATGATTCTAAATTGCATTAATTACTTTCTCGTATACGAAGTATACAAAGAGAAAGTATTGTAATCGTCAAAAAATTCGAACTCGAGATTTTGACGAATCTCCACTTAGAAAGTATACGAGAAAGTTTAGAGGAGACCACTCCCGCTGGTTTTATATTCATATTTCACTCTTATTTTGTTAAAAACAAGTTAATGGAAGAGTATCCTATTGAAAATTTTGAAAACACTAAGGTCTCCATTTCATTATGAAGACTATTTAACCTTTAAAGGCCCAATTTTATCTTCCAAAACCTTGAGAATAAGACTGAAGCTCTAATGTCTGTTGTTGCCAATGGAATACAATACTGAAATATTTATGAAATCAGTTTACAACATGGCAGACTGAGTTCTGATAAAAAATATAAATAAATTGATGTTTTCCACTTCAGGCCGCAACTTTTTTGCTTTGTTTGTACGCTTGAGAACACCATATTTTATTCTACATCGTTGAAGAGAATTCCTTTAGCTAAACAAATTCAGCTGTGTTTAATATTATAGAATTTTATCAACGATTTTTTTCTGAAATAAAGCCAAGTATGTCAGTTGGTAACAAACTGTGTTCTAGCCATAAACCATACTTAAAAGAAAATAGGATTTTTTAAAGTGTTTTTACCACGTTTTATTCAAGAAATGAAAGCCAGAAAACATTTTTAAATCAATTTTTACGACATCAGGCTTTTAAAGGTTAAATTGAAGTCCATCATGGCCAGTTTTATTTTAAGAAAAATAAGACAACAAAAATAAAAAAATTCGAAACTGACTCAATTGTCAAAGTCGGAAACACATTCAATTACAAAATGTAGATTGCTTATTTCCAGAATATATAAAATTAACGAATCCCTTGCAGCACTGCTATATATATGTTACCGCTAAAGCCGTTAGTGTGCACATTACCTAGCTAATCTGCAGATTAAAGGATTTGCTCCGTTAAAGTGCGGAATCGAGAGTTTTCCGCATTTTACATAGGTAATGTGCACATTAACGGCTTCCGTATCGTTGAAGTTTGTTTCTCTCATTTCCTTTCTCTACACCTTCCCCCTCTCCCTCCACTTTTATTTATAGTTTTTTAATTGATTGATGATTGATTCTATCAACTAATTTGTTGACTGTTTGATTGTATTAACTTGATTCTTTAGATATCGAAAAATAAATAAATAACATTTCCTCAATTGTAATAATATTTTCAACCATTTGATTCTTTCTATTATAGTTTTTCAATTGATTGATGATTGATTCTATCAACTAATTTGTTGATTGTTTGAATGTATTTAACTTGATTCTTTAGATATCGAAAAATAAATAAATAACATTATGTTAATTTAAGCGTACAGAAACGTTGCTGTTGTTCCAGAAGAGATCTTATTTTCACTTTAACGAGTGCCTAGCAGGTAATGTGCAGAATATCTAGGTAATTTGCAGATTACCTAAGTAATTTGAGATGTGAAGCAATTTTCGGCACTTTAACGGAGAAAATTAGTTAATCTGCAGATTAGCTAGGTAATGTGCACATTAACTGATTTCTGCACTTTAGCGGTAACATATATATAAATCTTACGTTGAAAATGATTAAATGAGGATTTTAAATAATTACTTAGCATTTTTTTAAGTGGGAGGATTTTCGTTAAGTTTTTTTGCTAGATATTTTACACACTTTTCAAAAAATGTTGATATTATTTAACATAAGAAAGAAAATTTGTCTAATTAAAATAATTCTGGAAACAAATTATACGATGACATAGAAAAACTCGTAGATGTTTCACATTGCCTTTAATTATGAAACTTTACCGGGCGTGAATAACATAAACGATCTTATTTAAGTCATAACGTTTTTATTTAAGTAAAAAATTTAACTACGAAAATATTGTTCATCAAATATTTATTTTAACAAAAAAGTTATCAGAGATCAAATATTTTAGGAAAGAAACCAGTTTTGAATTTCACAGTCGCACAAAGTATTAAAAAATTTGCACGGAGAATTTTATCAGAAACAACTATTTGAAGCATTTTAGATAAAACTATTTTCTTATCATTAATTAACGTTAACGTTCAACTAATCAAGCACCGAATGCCCTCATATTTATTTAAAAATTATCCCCATCTTCTTTCCAGAATAATAATTACAGATAATAATTACCTGAGTATTAAAACAACTTTACCTTTTAAAAAATAAAACTTTATGATATCGAATCACGCAAATATTACAGGAATGGGAGTGGATATTAATTATTAAATGAATGAATACTAATTACAAATAAACTGAAAATTCGCCTTTATTTTACTACATCTAAGAAAGTTCCAAAAATAAGGCTATTAATTATTTTACAAACCATTAAAGCCATCTGAGTTGAAAGCAAGAACAATTGTTTTTGAGCTTAATTTGTTAAATGTTTGAAGTAGCAATGAGTTACTCGATATGTGAGCAGGTATGCTATAAATCTCTTTATGGAATAAGGAATTATAGAGCAAGTTGCAACATAAAATCCGAATACTTATTTTTAAAAAATGTATTTGATTTATAATTAGAATGCTAAAGACATAGTTTTAAATTTTTTTAATTTTAGACATAGTTTTTTTATGTTCGCAATAAATTTCTTTTCTCACCAAGCGGGAAAATAAATGTTTTGGGAGATTTATTTTTGTGTGTGTGGCGTAGAATTGACATAGAAATTAGATTTTTTTAAAACCCGATTTTAACTAAGAGAACGTTTAGTGTAGAGGATTGTCATATATAACTTAACATTTCTTTTCATTTAAGTAGAGATTTTATTCTGGTAGAAACAATCGCAATTAAGTTTGGTATTTAATGACGCTTAAATGACACGGTCCTATGAAATTGCATTGCTTGAATCACAAAACCAACGACTTGAAGGAATGCAAACAAAATATTGAAAAATAAAGTCAGAAACCACTACGAGAGTAAATTCTTCCTAAGGATAACAAAATATTAATTTGACCAAATTCAGTTCTTCATATTCAAAATTGCGCATGATTTATTGCCTTTTTTCTCTAAAAAGATCTTGGGGGTTCTTTTATTCCTTTTATTCCCAATATGAATTTTGAAGTAACTCTTATTTTATACAACTAAGATTTGCAAAACTATTCCTAAAAGATTTAAGAATTGCTCCCATACTAAGACAACATACCAAAGAATTGATTAACATTCCAAGAAATTTTCATTGACGCTAAAATCGTAAAGCACTTTAGTTCCAGTTTAGCGCAGTAAATATTTAATTAGATATGCATGATTATGCTTTCCTTCTATATGTAACTGATTGAAAGTTATTCAGTGTGTTGCCTTAAATCTAGCTAGCTTCTGTAAAACTTTATAATAGGAATGCTTTTGTTAACAAATTCCAAATCTTCCATGCTATAGTTAAAATTGACGTTGTAATTACAAGTACGTGGAACTTTAATAAGCTTGGAGGATTCCATTAAATTTTCTTCAGAGAGGGAATTGGATTCACGTAATTTAAATGATGCAGTGAGCCAAATTTTAGTTCGCTATCTATTCAAGCCAATTTGATATGCACTGGCATACAAAAGTTAAGGAACATTTCGTAAAATGCGAGAAATTTGCAATTAATACGAAAACTATGTTTCAAAATCAGTTCTGGAGAATCGTGTGACATTCAATAAAGTATCATATACGTATTACAGAGAATATTCGGTCATGAGGGCAATTAGGGGGACCACCAGAAAGGGATGAAGGCGAAAATGGAATTTCACACATCCTGTTTCACAGAAAGCTGATAACGATATGTAACTTTTATCAATGGTTATGGTTTAATGTGCTTAGTATTTACATGCATTTTCGTAAGCATAGCACAAATATTCAGGAAGATATAAATGTTTCTTTAAAAAATACCAAATTTTTCCGCATGTGTTTTGCTTATAACATGCAGAGTTTTCATTTAAATTATTCTAAATTTGCAGAACACTTGACAATATATTACAGAAATATCGTGTTAAACTTTGAAGTAAATACGTTGAATATTACAGGAAATATGAGTGTTTGCACTAAATAATTTTATACTGCGCATGTGCGAGACGCAGCGGGATTTTTCTTTCATAACTTCAAAGCCAGACATATAGAGCAACTTTAAAAAATTCCAGTTGAATCCCATTAAAATTCAGAAAGCTGTCGACATTTCAGTGAGATGAATTTCAATTTCTCTTTAAGAGAATCTAAATGATGAGGGTTCTTGTACAAACTGATATTTTCTTAAATTTGAATCTTCGAACAGTAACATTGAATTTTAGTAAAATTGAATATCCTGAATACCATGAACACTTATAAATTAAATACATTATTTAAATTGCATTTTCTCGAATACCACTCGAAGATTAAAGTTTAAAAAATATCAGTTTGTGCAAGAACCCTCATCATTTAGCTTCTCTTAAAGAGAAATTGAAATTCACCTCACTGAAATGCCGACAGCTTTCTGAATTTTAATGGGATTCAACTGGATTTTTTTTACAGTATCTCTATATATCTGGCTTTGAAGTTATGAAAGAAAAATTCCGCTGCGTCTCGCATATGCGCAGTATAAAATTATTTAGTGCAAACACTCATATTTCCTGTAATATTCAACGTATTTACTTCAAAGTTTAACACGATTCTTCTGTAACATATTGTCAAGTGTTCTGCAAATTTAGAATAATTTGAATGAAAACTCTGCGTGTTATAAGCAAAACACACGCGTAAAAATTTGGGATTTTTTTGAAAAAACATTTATATCTTCCCGAATATTTGTGCTATGCTTACGAAAATGCATGTAAATATTATGCACATTAATCCATAACCATTGATAAAAGTCACATCTCGTTATCAGCTTTCTGTGAAACAGGATGGGTGAAACTCTATTTTCGCCTTCATCCCTTTCTGGTGGTCCCCCCCGTGACCGAATCTTCACTGTAATAGGTATATGATACTCTATTGAATGTCACGCGATTCTCCAGAACTGATTTCGAAACATAGTTTTCGTATTAATTGCAAATTTCTCGCATTTTACGAAATGTTCCTTAACTTTTGTATGCCAGTGTATATTGAGGATTTTAACCTTCAAAAGTAATAAAAACAAGTTGTTTCAAGAACTGTAATTTCTTCTTGCACATTTCTCGGTATTTCTTTTTCTAATGATGATTCACACAGTTAAAAACTCTTCATTCTCTAAAGAATTCTCTGCATTTCCATTAAATTTATAAAATTGATTATAGAAGAAGATAAATTATATTTTAAGATTGTCGTAAAATATTTCTTACAAACTTAATTCCCAAAAATTCTTTGTAAGTAACTATTTTACATTTCTTAACAGTAGTTCTGCCTTATGATTACAAAGAGGAGTAGCAAGTAGTGGTACAACTTCAACAGATATTTTTTAAAGTTGAAATGTGCGCATATAGTTGTATCAATTAAAATATTTGCATAGTAGAAGGGTATGTTAATATATTGCATAAAATCGTTGGTCCTTTTAGTACCTCCTTTATTTCGAGAAATGCTGATATTTAAAATAATAATATAAAATAGATGATAATATAAAATAGATATTATATAAAATACAAAATGATAGAAATTGCCTAGATATAATATTATGAGCTAATAATATAAAACAGATAATACTATAAAATACATATAAATTTCCATTTGGAGCTTTCTAAAACAGATCTCTTATCTGTTTCTTCGACATTTAAAATTATTTTTGTTATGAAATCCTTCGTAAATGCAGTGTAAATTTTCAATTACATTTATTTATAAATATGTTGGCAGTGAAACTCTCTATGCTGTACTTTATTCTATTCTTCGTTCTTATAAAATAAATAGTATTCTAAATCGCTTTGAAAACTGATTGGATGCACGTATCATTAGAAAATGGCAGAAATGTTGGACACCAGAGGAAAATTCCAAGAACATTAATTATATTTATGTTATTATTGACTAACCCAACTTGGTCTAGCTTAACTAGTCAAGTCCATTAGTCAAGGACTCAGGATAAAGGAGAAGTGTGGCAGCTTTAGTTTTAGTTATATTAATGTCCCGCTCCGAAGCAATATGAGGGCTATTTTGGGACGGACCAAGTAATTCTGAACTGCGATCAGATGAAGAGGACGACAACTGAGCTGGAAGCACCTTCTCCAAACTTCCTCACCACACCAACGAGAGGACGTGTGACCCCCTACTTATGAGTTAACTTACAACAGGTCCATATACACGGCGGATCTTCAGTGGAATCGGGTTTCGAACCTGGAACGCTCCGGCCCAAAAACAGACACTTTACCATTAGGCCACCGCGGCCTAAGTGTGGCAGCTTCTATTGGTCAAAGCAACTTGGAGCAACCAGAAATCACCTGAGTTAGAAATCTGACTTTAGCTTCTGTATATGTTGATAAGTTGCCTTTCTGGGGGAGTTCAGAAGAAATGGACCCACAATTGTGTTTCACTTGGGAGAAAACCAGAAAAACCTCCAGCAGCCACTTCGAATGCAGCGACTAATTCGCTTGCACACACCGGTATGACCCTTTTAAAAGTACACGTCGGTATACCTTATGCTATACTGATTAGCTTAATTATTCTTTTCTGAATATTATTATTCTTTTTTCTATTGTTCTTTTTTATCAAAGAACTTTAAACAATCTTATTTTGTTTATTTCTAGTCCCATTAAGTCTTATTCTTTTCGTATTTATTTATGTATAGTCGAAATAGTAAAATCTTAGTTGTGAATGTGTAAAGGTTTTTAACTATCCATTACAAATCTATTTGCTAAAACATTACCTCCAGCAAATTAAAGAAAGGCGGGAAAATAGTACCAGACTGGAATTAGGGCGAAAACTGCTGCCATACCAAAGTAATGTAAAAGAAAGCTTCCCCTTTTTAGATCCAAGAAATCGAGAAATTTCTGACTTCCGCTAGACATATATGCTCTAATAAATGTCTACTTCAACTGATAAAAATGTCTCATTTCTTTCTATGCCTCTATTGTTTTATAAAATATTCTATTCCAAGTGACCGTTTTAATGGAACCAGCTCTTCTATTCTAAGACAGACTGTTTTATAAAACAAAGAAAGGCGACTGAGACGGAACCTTCCGCAATTTTCAGGAATGTTCCTTTGAGCATTCGTATATTTATATGGTTGATTCTCTCCGCAACTAAGCCTCAATTGTTTTTTTCCAGTCTGCCACCTCCACACGCAACATTTCATAAACATTAAGCCTAACAATTTGGTTGAAAAGAAAAGAACTTGCACTCTTGCGTCCAGTGCAAAAGCATGACAAGGTTAAAGTCTTTTTTCTGTCACTTCACACTCTGTAAGCTTGTCAGTAAGTCTGCAGGAAGGAAAAAAAGAACAACAAAATTGAAAACATGAAGAAAAATGTTTTTTCAATCAAGATTAAACAGCGTTTCTTTTCTATTTGACACCCATGGCTGAATTCTTCAGAACAGATCTAGTCTGAGAATAAATAGATTTATTTTAGTTTAATATTTTTTCTGTCTGTTTCAAGATAAAAATAGAAATCTTGTAAATCATAATAAAAAAAACTTGAAAAAATAGATTAGCAAGAAAATATCAAATTGTTACTTTAATGTGTAAAAAATAAATGAATTAATTAAAATAAATCAGAATAGATTAACAATAAAATATCAAATTGTTACTTTAATGTGTAAAAAATAAATCAATTAATGAAAATGAATAAAAATAGATTAACAATAAAATATCAAATTGTTACTTTAATGTGTAAAAAATAAATCAATTAATGAAAATGAATAAAAATAGATTAACAATAAAATATCAAATTGTTACTTTAATGTGTAAAAAATAAATCATTTATAGTTACTATTAAATTACTGAAATAAATCAATTAATAGATATAAAAAATAGATTAACAATAAATATCAAATTGTTACTATGTATGCTTAAAAATAAATAAATGTCACAAATGAATCAATTTGAAATTTAAAAGTTGCATAAAATTATTTCAGTTTATATCAACGTATCTGAGAATTAATATTCGTATTTCCTTACTGGTGACTCCAAAGTAGGTGGAGTTGAGTGGTTTATCCTCTTCATGGACGAATTCTTTAAAATGAAAAAATTGATTTAATTATTTTTTTATTGCGATTTGTTCCTTTTACATCAATAACAATTCAGTTAAAAAAAACTAGAAGAATAATAAATCTGTTCAAAAAATAAAGTAATGTACTTATATGTGGCATTCGAGTATTAGTGGTCAGTTATGAATGAAAAGATTTCGTACAATCCGGAAAAACAAATATAGCGAGTTCGTCTTAAACAATTTTTGTTGTTACATCGTGGGGGAATTTTACGTTCCATTTATACTTTCTCGTATACGAAGTATACAAAGAGAAAGTATTGTAATCGTCAAAAAAATTCGAACTCGAGATTTTGACGAATCTCCACATTTTAGACCTCCCTGAGTCCGAAAAACACAATTTGGGATTTATGTCTGTGTGTCTGTGAACACGATAACTCGAAAGCTATTAGAGATACGGGGATGAAATTTGGTATGTGATCTTTACACATAATTTGTAGGTTTCTATCAAATTTCGGGCAAAATCCGTCTACGGGAAGTCTGTCTTTCTGTCTGTCCGCGTTCATGTGAACGCCATAACTCAAAAACGAATAGCTAGACAGATAACATTTGGTGCACAGTTTTATCACCATGAATGTAGGTCCGTGTCAAAGTTTGGACGAAATCCGACGAATGGTTTACTGTATAATCGCATAATTTTAAAAATTATATCTCCTAAACCTTTTGGCTTAGATAAATAAAAATTGGTATGATCGTAGCAAACATTAATTATAGATCTGTGCCCAAATTTCGTTTGAATCGGTAAAGAAAAAGGCGTTCAAATTGCATAATTAATTTTTCTTATCCGATTCTCCCTACGCATGCGTACTGGTAGCAATCTCTGTGCACGCGGAAGGATTACGTCACTTTGTCCTTGTTTTACTTGCGTACTGGAAGCAATCTCTGCGCATGCGCAAGCTAACGAACGAGGTCTTCTCCTGTTTTCTCCTCCGCACACGGAGCTTGCATTGGCTACAGTTTGATAGAAAATAAATATTGCTAAGTTTTAATACATACACATCTCTTTCAATATGGTTCTTCACCTAAATATTTTACTATCACTATAATCTACAATGAAAAACCTTCTGACAGTCATTGAATTCTGGGTTACAGTAGGTTCGAATTTTTTATCCACGTAGGGGGAGGGGAAATGACAAATGTTTGAGAAGTATACGAGAAAGTTTAGGGGAGGTCACTCTCGCTGGTTTTTCAGATGGTGTCCTACAAAGTCTAGCCTGATTTCAGAAACAACTTCGGTCCAGCTTTTGTTAGGTGTTGGCTCATATTCAGAACTTGAACTGGGTCTGCCTAGTTTTTCAATTCCTACTATTAGTTCACACTCTCCCTATATCTTGTTCAAATTTTGCAATCGATTTTAAACTAACTTCCCGATGAGCTGGAGACTTGAAACTTCAAACATAGCTCAGAACTAGATGACAATGCAATATTAATTCGCTTTCTTGTGTGTCTGTCTGTCATTTCATATTTTGCATGACGCATGCGCAGTACATTTTTCATTATATCTCGAAAACTATTAACATCATCACTTGGTTCTTGGATATATGGATGGCCCATGGGATCATCGAAGCACCCCCATATTTTAGCTATATCTTTGCGCATGCGCAGTACGTTTTTCATTATATCTCGAAAACTATTAACATTACAGATTTGGCGACTTGGCAATAGATTTGGCCACCTTGGCGACAAATTTGGCTACCATTTTGGCGACTTGGCGGAAAAGTTGGCGACTTTGGCGACAAAGGGAATTTTTAAGATTCAATCGTTAATAAAATACTTTGTATTCATCCACTCAAGTTCAAATACATTTTTTAAACTTGTAGTGGATGACATTTGATGTTAATACAGTTTTTTCAAATATTAATTCATTAATTAAATTTAATTAATTTTAGTTTTGTATGGGAGAAAAAATTTCTAAATTAAAATTTTTCTCTGTTGACCTAAGTAGGAATTGACTTTAAATTTTTTTTTATATTACTTGTTTCTTTTCTGTTTGTTTTGTTCATCCATTTGTGTAAATAAAGTGTTTCCTTGAATTCTAGAAGACTCATCGGATTTTTTTTTCTATAATTGAAAACAAATCCATGGATTAGATATTGATACACTGAGAAACTGAAAAGAAATACTGTAATTTCTTCCGATTACAAAAATGTGTTGCTTTTTATAAAGAGTGGAGATAGTAAAAAATTATTTATTGTTTACAACAGATTACAAATTTATACAGTCGACTCTCGTTAAAACGACCCTCTGCGTCCCACTGCAAAAGGTCTTTATAACGAGTGGTCGCTATAGTGGGTATAATTAAAAATGTACGCATGCACGCTCAGCAGTTCCGTAAAAATAGGCGATTTTTAAAGAGATTCGAACTAAATACTCAACTATTTTTTATCATTGGTATTAAAAATA
>BGPR01038850.1:0-14534 GCA_013235015.1 Araneus ventricosus | reverse complement strand
CATGATAAAATTAAACTCTCGTAATAAAATGCGTCATCGTAAAAAAAAATGTGGTTTGCATGCCCACAACTTGAATACTCTATTTCGCGATCGATGCTCTGGGCCCTTTAGATCTCCAGACCTCTCTTATCTCTATTTCTTTTCTAGGCAAACACAGTTTTGAGTTTGTTGAACAGTTGTTTGTTGCAGTTTGTTGTTTGTTGGCGTCTTCCAAAATGCACGCCTATTGATATATTGCAATTGTAAATATTTTTTATAAATATATTGCATTTGGTTTCTGTTTATTTGAACAGTTCAAGTACTTAACAAATATTGATTCTTGTGAATATCCTTGATTAAAGTGATGAATTGTTTTTCATATTCTTTATACTTTTGAAATTCCAACTCGAGTTCAATTATGTTTTATGAATGAGTGTTCTATCGCCCCTATCATCTTTCCTGTTATCACACTATAAAACTCAAAATCTCTTTTTCCGTGTATTTTATTCTACTTTACCTCAAGGTTCATCATGGGCAATCTGAACTAGCGGACCTATGTAAAATAAAAATCATATTGGTTTGGGAAATGAACAGAAATAAACTACGTAAAGGTAGAGAGATGAAATATATTTCTACTCTCTGTGAGTGAAACACAATATAACAAGAAACACGACTATCCACTCATGTATAAATGAAAAAAGATCCTTAAATATCTCATATGGATAACTTTAGATGTATAGAATATTTAACTCTGTAGTAGCGAAGAGACTCGAATTATAAAAACTTTCTATTGTTGTAAGTTTCAGATGCCTTTTGGATTACTACCCTTACGAAAGCGTGACGAATTTACAAGTTTTCAACATGTATCTGAGCCTTATTTCGTCGAAAATAAGTCTTAAACAGTGACTATTTTCTTGTTTCTGCGAAAGAAAGTGTAGAAGCAAAATGGATAATCACAAGTAGCCAGGATAGAAGTTAAATTGTGCTCTTCTATCGATAAAACAGTAAAAATATATACACTGCATTCTTATTTTTAACTTTCCTATCCTTCTTGTTTTAGTTTTCTCATCACTTTTTTTCTTGAATTTTACGCTTCGTTGCTTCATCAAATTGAGGAGAAAAATGATGTCGATGCGACATATTTAAAGAAGGTTGTTCTTTTTTGGAGGAATAATGCACCAAAAAATGTCTTTATTATTCCTGCGGTGGATGTGAATCTCTATAATCATTGCTAAATTTGTCATTTGCATAATATTATGCCCGAGATAGTAGTTAAAGACAAATTTTGATGCTGAAAATAAATCTTAGAAACAGCTGTTCAAAGACATGCAAACTCCACATAATTGTCTCTGGTAAAAAAATCTTTCGAAATTAAACGGAATTTTTTTTTAAAAATTGGGAAGCAGCTCTTTTCCTCCTGTAAAATTTTTCTTCTATTTCTATTTTTAGCGATGCTCGGACAATTTGATGATCATATAAAACTCTAGAAAAAAAATTCTGGTGGTCAAATGTCTCTTGATGGGTGGGATGTAATTTCAACTAGGGTCTAACGAGTGACCTAATACCTCATTTGTTCCGTTTCACGAATACGTTTTTACGTTTACGTTTATTTTTCATTTCTTTTGACGAATGAAAAGTATCTTATAAATTATATCTTTCTACCTAAGATCCACCAGGTTTGTAGGTCTAGTACAACTTCAGTCTATCGTGGAGGTCAAAGCGTTCTCCTGCTGGTATGGCGTGAAAGTTAGGAAAGGGTCAGATGTCGTTTTCGTCGTCTAACACCAGTTCGAAATTACGAGGTCCTTTCTTAGTACTGCTATAAAACGGGACATTAGGATAACTAAAGTATAGATTATATCTTCATAACTGAATGGCTTAACATATTTTAATTATCCTAACGGCCTCTTTTGAAGATGCACGAGGATAATTTAGGTTGGACCTTTTTATTTTGAACCACGGCCGTGCGCTGGCACCCCACTGTCCGAAATTCTAGGACACAGTCTGGACTTTTAACTCACTACGGCAGATTTAAATTGAATTAGGCCGTTATACATGGTGATTATAGACTCGAATACGATCTATAATCACAGTGAATCTATCTCCAATGATCTATAATCATTGGAGGTATTCTCGATCGAATACCTCCTATTTCGAGGCATTACTACCAGATAACCACGGCCCAAAGAAATGTGTGAAATATGATAAATTTTACAAAGAGGTGATGATGGGTTATAACAGGTGCTTGATGATCTTGGGTTTGCTCGAATTAGTATTTAAAATGCGTTTTTATTCAATCACCAACAACTGGCTTCTGGTTCCAAGACCAAAATATACAGGTCAGCTTGAGAAACATGCGAGATCATTTTTTAATAAAGAATGCATAACGGTTCGGTACTCTGTAATGGATACGGGCATTCATTACAAACTTACCACAATAATAGATACTATTTTATGAGAGTCATGGACAAGTTATAATTTTAACTCGCTATATTACTTATGAATGTGTTAATTACATACATTCATTATGAATATTTTATTAATTATGTTTAGATGAAAATGCATAGAATTAAGTTTGTTGAAAAGGGATGAATATAAGCTGCTATCACACGGAGAGCTATCGTGCGCTGTTATCTTGAGCGCGAGCACAATGCCACTCAACAAAAAAGTTTGTAGCACGTGACGCATTGAGACAATCGGTCATACAGGATTTCTCTATCGGGGAAGGCGAACTACGTCACCGTCAAAGTCACACCGGATTGGTTTGAATTTCCGCTGCGACGATTTTTTGTCAGCATCGTGTGCATTTTCAAACCGGTTGAATACAGCCCACGATTTCTGTCATCTTTTCTGACCGGTAACATGCTACAAACTTTTTTGCTGAGTGGCATTGTGCTCACGCTCAAGATTAACAGCGCACGATAGCTCTCCGCGTGATAGCAGCTTTCAGGTCTGTCTCTAGGTTGTTTCAGAGTTCAAAAATTTTATACAGAATTTTTTTATTCACGTTTAAGGAAATGAAATAGAGTTCCTTCTTCAATAAATAGAAATTTAAAAGGAATTTAAAACATGAAATATGCAAGAACAATGAAAATACAAGGCACTCCCAAATGAAAGTGGGACTGTATTTCTGGAGGCATTATTCCTGGAACCAGAACTTTAAGATGTCTCTTGTAGACGGCTGTGTGTGTCCAGAGAAGTATCATATAAAACGGTTAGTGGCGGTGGGACAATGAGTGAAACAGAAGTAATAACACACAAGTAATGTCGTGTCATGGAATACTACAGACAGGCTCAGTTTACAGTAATCCAATTCTTGGAAGGGAGACGGTGACAGCGGAGCCTACATTTATAGTCGAAAGTGTATGAGACTGAGTGTGTGTTAAGCCGGCTATTCACTTGAAGGATAGCCATGCTATTTGTCCTAAGCCCGGTTTCTTTCCCACCCATTTTAATCGAAAAATACAGGCACGCCATTCACTTGTATTTAAAAGGACGCTAACTTGAACGAAGGTAGGGGGAGAGATCTTCTTTCCCTCTCTACAGCTGCTTGCAATCGCTCTTCGATTTTCCCCAGTCAGCAGATTTTAATTTATGCTACCCTCAAAGCGAGGCTTCAATCTACGCAAGGCATTGTTCTTCTGGCTAGCCTCTTTCAGGGTCTCTCTGAAGCGAGATTTTAAACTACAGCGTTAACGCTCCGATTTCAGTCCAGACGAAATTCCAACGACCACCAGCCATTTGGCTGATTTCCATAGATTTTTATGGCTTTTTCCTTCTCGCGTTCCAAAATATCTAGTTTACCTGTGAAGTGAATGGCCGGCTTTACGTAGTGTAGTTTTACGATTGTGCAGTGATTTTAATCATAGAATGCGAGCAAAACTCACTTGTTACGAATCCGCCAATAACATTTAGTTTAAAATCATCGCATCACAGAAAAACTGCACTTCGTAGCATACACTCAGTCTCATACGCCTTCGACTATAAATGTTGGTTTCACTGAATAACTGATAATAAACAAGAATTGTTTTACTGCAACTGAGTCTGTTTATAGTAATCTATGACGCGACATTACTTGTTTTATCGCTTCTGTTTCATTCAACGACACATAAACTAATCGTTTTATGTCTTATTTCCCCAGTGCACAGCCGTCGTCCAGAGACAATTTTAAGTTCTACTTCCAGGGATAATGCCACTAGAAACACAGCCCCACTTTCATTTGGGAACGCAATGTAGAAGTATTAAATCTCTGGAAATTATAAAAGCCTCCCTAGGATAAATTCCTAGAATTTTTTGTCCTGCTTATGGATTACTATTATCAAAGTTAAAAAGTGCTTTAATGACCCTTCGGATGGTGAGTAAGGACAACGATTTTTTTAAGGAAGCTTCAGTTTTTTCAGTTTTTCAGCAGGAATTTTTTATTTTACAAGGAAGCTTTTTTACGTAATGTTTAAAATAAGTTTGATGTAAATATTCTAATCTAAGTTGAGGTGTTTCGAAAAATTTAATTACTAATTAAGCTATTTTTCTTACATTTTCGCTGATAACACCTGCTAATCATCTGAAGAATGAGGCTAACGGTGATAATTCATTCAAAATTGATAATGTGAGTTGAGGGAGTGATTGAAATTTGTAACTGTAATTGACTGCATTGAGTTTAGAAAGTAGTTGCTATCCTATTTAAGGGGTTATGGATCGTAAATTAACTAGTAACATTTTGCAATACTCCGAGTTTCTATCTTAATAGAAATTTTGTTTGTTTTAATATTTAAGTTTAATTTTTGTCTGTTATTTTATTTAAAGAATAATAAGCTTTGTAAGTTATAATATTTTACACACATTTGGGATGAGATATTCTAATTTAGACAAAACAAAATATTTAATATCAATAAGGTGTGCTTCTGTGATGTCTGCAATTTAGGCATTTCAAACATAAGTAAACTATAATTTTCTTCCCAAATCACAATGCTTGGTTATAAAATATAATAAATTTTGACTTTCTTCCACATTTTTAAAATTCTTTTTAGAACCAAATTCCATATTTTACTTACATCCACTTTCGGCGGATTTCTGCATTATATATCAGAAAAGAGTATATGCAGAATTAATAAATAAAGATTTCGAAGAAATATGAATACCATTTTTATTTATGTATATTTATTACTTTTAAAAATACTATATATTGATTTCTGCAATTTTTGTCAACATGCCAAGGCCTAATCATCAGCATAGAAAAATCAGAATTCCTCACAATAGCGATGCATCCCTAGCAAGCTTAGACCAAATCATTGCTCCCAAATTCAATAGAAACAGGAGCTATAAAAATGAAAAACGAGTAAAACTTTTTGACTCCCATGTTTTACAAGAGATTATAGATAAAAGAATGGCAAAAAGTGAACAATTCAACAAAATTCTCTAGCGTCAACTGACTCTTCAGGTCATCTGCCTCTTCTTTTAGATCGCTATTCTTTTCTCTTCACTTATTTATAGAACTACCTTACTTTATATATATAAATACGCTAGATTTATGGCTTGCCTTATAGTTTTATTTGAGAGAGACAGAACACAGGTAAGAGATTTTCCTGCAGTCCTTATATTTTTTCAATCTTTAAAATAGTGTAATTTTTCAAAATGTTTCTTTTTTAATTTTTAGAATCTGATAAAAAGATTTAAAAACTGTTTGTATTTGATATGAGTTCCAAAATTAATTCTAAACTTCTAGTTGTCCAAAGATTTCAGATTCAAGCTGCCAATATTATATTATAATGCTTTCAAATCTAAATAAATTACTTGAGCCAATATTTCGTTACTTTAAAATAAAAAGGTTTTTTTTCTGCCATTGGCAGTCCTTAGTCTCACTAACAGTCAAGCTGCTTGTTTCATTTTATAAAATGCTCCTTTAATGTTCATCATATGTGTTCTTGAATATCAAGGAGAAGTTAAATGAATATTTTATCCAAAATGCTATAAAAAGCATTCTTAAAAATGTCACTTTTACCTTCATTCAGTTGCGTGATTTTTGTCCAATTAAAAAATATACATTTTAAGATCGTGTCTAATAAAGCATTTTAACTTCACAAGCATCTCAATATTTTTATTAAATAAAAAAATAATGTTATATACTTTAATTATGCTGTTTTTAGTCAGTCTGGGATTGAATATTATATCGCATTAAATAGTGTCTTTTGATGGTACGTTTTTCTAATGCATGTAATTTAATTATTTAATTTTCATTCTTTTGATTTATTCTTGTATTATTTGTATTTCCTAAGAATTAAACTTATAAATATAAACATAATTATAAGCATATAATACATTTTCGATTTATAACATAATGGAAGTATAGAACTATGTTTGAAAACTGCTTAACTGCTTTAGTGCAAAATTTTTATGTTAGAGATTAAGTTCAAAAAGCAGTTAAGGATTTATCTTTCCATAATTGCATATTACTCTTCTTAGAATTAACATGAAATCAGCATTAAAATTAATTTTTAAAGACTCCGATTAACTTAGATTCATAAAGGCAAGTCTTTGTGACTCCATTTCTCAAGGTGGCCTCGACCTCCATTCCTCAAAGCGCTAGGGCGTCGGGAATGGAGGATTCTGGGTTCGAAATCCGATTCTACAAATGATGTTCAGAGTATGTGTGCCTAATGCACGCTAAATCTAACGGTCAAAGTTCTTTTCGCTGTTATGGAAAGGAAGTTTGGAGAGGGGCGGCTCAGGTGTCGTCTTCGTCTCTAGGCCAGGGTTCAAAATTCAGAGGTCAGTCCCAACACTGCCCTTATGTTGCTTCAGAACGGGATGTTAATATATCTGAAATGAACTCAAGGTCAAAACCCTTACAAATACGCTGATATTACTTTAAATAACCTCACAGTAGTAAGGCGTGAATGGTTTTGAAAATTGGTTTATCTTTTGAGCGTCTTGTCGTTTTCCATAGTTCATGACACTATGGTTCAAACTTCCTAGGTTCGGTCGTTGAAGATTTTATGAAGTTTCATAGGATCAACGAAAAAAATAAATTTTGTGTATAAATATTCAGTTCATGCTTAAAACAATTAGAACTTGAACAATGACGAATCCATGGATCAAAAATATTTTATGTATAATTTTTGATGCATATACGTGATGTACTTGTTTATTTAATACGTGCTAAATCCTACTAAGCAAAACATATATATGCAAAAATGATACTTACCATATAATGATACAAAATTAATTGACAGAAAACCAAACTTTAAAAATGGAACACAATAAAATTATTATTATTATTGCCATTTTCCTGGATGCTGCTGCGTTTTAGTGCAACAGATTAACTGTTTGTATTATTGTTTTCTGTGTCTCTTTTGTTTATTACTTTTCTGTACATATTATAGTATCTAAACTTACCATATGATTTTTAAACGAATTTATAGTTGTATGTTTGGACTTTTGATCCGTTATTAACTATTATAAAAAATTCTTCATTTCCTTTATAAAATGTACGGACAACAGGAGCTACAGGCAAAATTCATCCTAAAAGTAATGCAAAAAAGATGGTTGTGTTTTCTCTCTTCCTAAAATTTTAATTGTTCCAGTCTTCATTTTGGAATGGAAGATTTCTAAGAATAAATAAAATAATTACGTCTTTCATTCGAATGTCCAAACTTAATATCACATTCAGAGTCTCGTCAGTTAATATGAAAGTAGCCTATTATAAATATGTAGAGAATCTTACTTCTATTAGTTTATGGAAAGCGGTGACCTGATGACCAAATCTCGACTTTAGAACAAGAAAGTTAGATCCGATTCCACGGAAGATCTGTCCTGTATGCTGGCTTAGTTCACATTAAATCTGAGGGGTCAAACAGAGCTATGAAAATTTGTAGTGAGAGTCGTGCATGCTTATTTGTTTCTTTCGTCTTCTGACTGCGATTCAAAACTACGAGTTCAATGCTAATACAAGCGTATACAGTGTAGCTTAAAAATCAGACGTACACTTAATAAATCGAATCATCCACTTCTGCCATTTCTTTATTTATTTTCTGCATTTACTCTTGTCTTAAACGGATTTTTTATGTATTGAAATGTGTTGCCATTCCTGTTTGCAATAATTTTTCATACAGAAATTTTATTCTATCTCATGTCTGTGGGAAGAAAAAAGCAATTTCCAAAATTTTAATTTATATAAAAATGTATTGTATGATCTCTTGCAATTCTTATATTTTGTTCTTCATCACCTTGAAATCATATTTTTGATCATCGTCTTCTTTTGATTCGCATTAATATTTTAAATCTGTTTTAAAGTCTTATCCCATTTAATTTCTTACATTTATTTGAATACATATATAATTTTAAAAACACAACTTTTGTTACAAAATCAAAAAATTAGCTTAAAGAAACTATTGAAGTCGAATATATACTTTTCTGAAACCAATTATTGTGAATTATCATTAGAGAAATTGACTTTACATCCTTAATTTTATAAGGGATTGAATATTTTATTGTATTCTCAAGACATAAATATAAGGAAAAAGTTTAATTTCTCTTAGTTGAGAATTATACGGGTTGCTTTTAATACATTAAACTTTTGTATGGCTTGAAACGCTACAATGATCAATAAAATTCAAACGTCCTTCCGTTTTTATTTGCAGAATCCTAAAGATGATTTCAACATTCCTGTATTTCACGCTTCTACCAATCCTTCTGTCATTCTCCTCAATGTTTCCTGAGCTTGCAGAGCCCAGAATGATGGGCATGATGGGTGGAGGGGGATCGAGCAGCGCTGGAGTCATGCAGTTGCTGGCTGCAGGTCTCATCGCCAAATTATTGCAGGACATGAAAAATGCGAAAATGGGTCAACAAATGCACACCACCAAAATTATTCCTCTTCCTGTGTATCTGGGAAACCAAGGTATGATGGGAAACGACTGGATGATGCAACATGGCATGATGGGTGGCATGGATTAAAATCTGCAAACATTGAGTCGTCATCTGCTTTTGTTTAACAATCAAAGTGTAGTGAAAAAGACATTACTTCCTCATTGTATAATATATTGTAGAGTGAATTTTATTATTTTTTAAATAACCCACTGTTATTTGTAAAATTAATTTAACAGATGAAAATTTTATTTGTCAGTTGATTAATTACGCATCTTCATCTGAAGCACTTGCCTCAACCGGAAAATTATTATTTAAACGCTTAATTTTCTTAAAATACCTGTGTATCTGCGGAACCAAGGTATGATGGGAAATGACTGGATGATGCAACATGGCATAATGGGTCATATGATAGATTAAGATCTGCAAGCATCGAGTCGTCATCTGCTTTTGTTTAACAATCAACGTGTAGTGAAGAAGACATTAATTCCTCATTGTATTATATATATTGTACAGTGAATTTTATTATTTTGAATACCTCGTTATTATTTGTAAAACTAATTTGATAGCTGATATTTATATGAGAATTTTATTTGTAAGTTGATTATTAACGCATCTTCATCTGAAGCACTTGCCTCAAACTAAAAATTGTTATTTAATCTTGTTTTTGTCTTCTTAAGATAAGAAAATTTCACAGATAAGCAGAAGTTACCTGAAAATTAAGAAATAGCTATACTAATAGAAACCTCACTTTCCAGAAAGCTGTCAGCTTTTAAGAGTAAAAGATTCAATAAAGAAAATTGTCTAACTATAATAAGGGAAGTCATCAAAATGTGAAAATTTTGTTGGGAAACATTTTCATTACATTATTGAAATATGAACTTGTAGATACTTTGTAAATATAAAGTAATTCAGTCTAAGGACACATATTATTGTTATTCAGCTATACTGTTTCGCATATATATATATATATATATATATATATTGTCAGCATTATTCAACCTTCTTCCCATTCAGTAGTCAAATTCAAAGCTGTTGTTGTTTTCTTTCAATTTTTAGAATGGTTTTTTTGTAAATGGAGAATTGTATTCATAAAAACTATTATGCAAATGAAAAAGTACGCGTTATTTATATTGCCCTTAAATGACCAGAGAAATTATTTATATCCAATAAAGAAGTATTAACTCTTTTAGATACAGAGCTGGTAACAATTGTTTAAATTCTTACTCAAAACCCTCAAAGCATTTGAGCCGTATTTTACCGCTTTTTATGTTCAGTGCAAAAGCAGATAAATTCTTACTTGAAACCCTCTAAGCATTTGAGCCGTATTTTTCCGCTTTTTATGTTCAGTTCAAAAGCAGATAAATTCTTAATTGAAGCCCTTAAAGAATTTGAGCCGTATTTTAACGCTTTTTATGTTCAGTGCAAAAGCAGATAAATTCTTAATTGAAGCCTGTAAGCATTTGAGCCGTATTTTAACGCTTTTTATGCTCAGTTCAAAAGCAGATAATTCATGTGTTTATCTGTATAATTTCTTAAACAACCATGGATCAAATATTCTTAAGATTTCAGAGGCTCGATTAAACGCAATAAAAATCCAATTATTCACTTTAAAAGCTATTTTTTTAGTTATTAAAGCTATTAGGTCAAAATAACTGAAAGCTTAGAAGGTTTATAGTCTAGATGTCTCATACCAACATGTTACTACCATTAGCAAATCAGTTTCGAAGTAATTATTAACATAACTGATTTTATAAAATAAACATTTCATTTGAAGTGGACGTCAAACATTTTAACTCTAACTTCGTGTTTCTCAATTTTTCATCCTTTGTCTTATTTCTTGTACATAAATTTTCGTTACTCTAAGATTACCTAAGACGGCCATTTATGATATGAATGAATTGCACTTTTTGCATTTAAATATTTTTTATTCTTGAATGATTTTGGAAGATGTGTATTTATATTGTGAAGTACATTATATGTGTTGGTATGCAATTTCTGTTAGTTGAAATGAAACTATATTCCGCGGCACTTTTTAGAATTCCACTTTACTACTATTTTGAATAAAAACTCTGAATTTATTAGTTGTTTATCGAAAATGAATATAAAAATATTAATTTATATGTATTACTCGATATTTTTGCACAATAAAATATATTTGATTTCCTTTACTGTCTTGTGCCTTTTATAAATTAACATCCCTTCAAGAACAAATATTGACGCATTAAAAGACTCTAAATTAACATAGCATCAGAATTAGAAACAGTTAAATGAGAAAAATTAAAACTACTTTAAAAATAAAGATCTATTTTTTCCGTCACATTTTTATTTACAATAAAACTAAACATAGGAAAAAAACTATAATAGAATACCAGGAAGCAGCTTTAAATTAGGTTTTCCTGTTCACATTTTAATGCTGAAAACTAGAAATTTGCATTTAAAGCGTCGAATTCTTCAATGGTCTCTTTTTTCTATATTGTTTTAATGGTGCCTTTAAAAATTAAGTGGAAAAGAAACGTTATGAGATAGTTACATTATCATTTTTTCATGTTCAATGCAACTGAAGCTGTAATTAACATTTAGCAAGATGGATTTTTATACGTACGATAAATTTAATACTGCACATCTTAATAAAGGTTTAATTCTTATAACCTTTATTACATACATATTTAATAATCACAACTTTACTATATATCTTAATAAAGGTTTAATACTTATCATTTTTAAATCTTTGTTAATCATTCTCAAGTATTGCAAAAGAATTTAAAATATCTAACTTGTTATAGCGTGTAGTTTGAAAATGCGAGACGATATTACATAATTTTAATAGTTTATAAATTTCTTTCCTTCTTCAAAGTTATTTAGTCAAGAATAAACTTGACTGCCTTGTTAAATATTTTTTAATTCAAACATATAGGCATTGATATATATCTGATTTCGTTAAAAACCTGTATTTGGACGAAAATATAAGGAAACGCTTTGGCTATGCACGTTATACTAACATAGAAACATCGTTTGGGAATTTTCTCAAGTTATCTAAAAAATATGCTTATGCAATTAACATTATTTTCTGTCACTTAAAATTTTCTGGACTTAAACTTTTCTCTCACTTTATTCGAAGCTGCACCAAGCTAAGTTGAGATATTAAAATAAAGTTTAAGAACTTTAATAAATGGGAGCTAAAAGCGAAAATAATGGAATTCTGGTTAATAATATGAGTTAAGATATATTTACATTTGACAGAAAAAAATATCATTAACAAAAAATTATTGCTGTGAGAAAAAATAATTTTAGATTAAAGTAACTTATGTAGAAAAATGTGCAGAAGGAAATAATTTAGTAAGTACAACTGTGCATACAGAATCGTATATTTATAATCGATTTTGAAGGAGAAATGCTCAAAACTTTTATCCCGCAGCAAATCGTGACAAACGTGACATTTCCTAAGTTTCATTCATTCACGTGGTGTTAAAAATTCGAGATGCAAACTTTGAAAAAAGAAACATCATGACAAATCCACATTGGAATAGAGAGGGAATCGACTCATTTTTACAGTTAATATGATATTTGAACCCTTTTCTCCAACAAAATTATTTTTAAGGTATTTTTGTTGAATTGTGTTTCTAATTTAATTCACTGAATCTCTTAGGCGCCAGTGATTTTAAATTCAGTGAATTAAAAATTTTGAATGGCGTTTTTTAAGCCGATCAATTCCCCATTTGTCAAACATATTCTTCAGATATAGAATTCTTTTTTCCATTATTATTTGAGAATAAAGTGTAATTTATATTACAGTGGAAAACGTTTAACACGAAATTGAAGGGACGAAATATTTCTCGTGTTGAACGATGCATCCGGAAAAAAAAAGCACCAATATTTCCAATGTCATCAAATTTTATTAAATCGATTTCCTGCTAAAAATTTACGCTTGTAGGTACAAACATTCAATGTCTATACATATACATTTTCCAGTACATCATATTAGATATATTATGCTTTAAATAATTATACATATTTAATAAAAAACGAGTAAAAAAATAGTATTTCTTCACTGATTTCAACACAAAATTCACCGATTTCGACGCACAATTCACTGACTTCAATATACCTATAACCGAATTCGAAAACAAACATTATCGGATAGAATTCTAACGAAAAAATGTGAGAAAAATCTGGGTGACGATGGTAATGTACAAAGAAGGTATGTTTTGTTCGTTCTAGAAGCGAAATCTTTACGTGATATGCGGTTTTTTTTCATGTTAAAAGAAAAATAATTTATGAAATTACATAGTATTTTGTAGGGACCGCAGTATTATTTCGTGTTACCATATTTTTCAGGTTAAGCGTTTTCGTGTTAAATAGTTTCCAATGGATATTCGAAAGACATCATTTATTTTTTTTGCTCAGTTTGCTATGTTTAGCTATGTTTTATGTCATGAAGAACCACTTCTGGTTTTATTCAAATTTGTGGAGCTGTATGCTAAAATATTTTACGTATCCTATATGTAAGCAAATAAATCTTTTCTTGTTTGACTTACTTAATTAACCCAAAAATCGCTCTGAATTTTTAACTAATCACGTGCTGAATGCCTTTGAAGAAGAAACCCAACTAAGTTATTTCTCCTAGGTCAAGTAACAAAAGGTAAACGAGAGGGGGGTTTTTTCTTTAATTTTTAGAATTTAGATTAACATTTACACCTTCATTTAAAGATACAAGCCATATTTTCATTGAATCTATATTTTTTAAACTCAAAGACACTAGCACGCGAAACTTTTGAATTGACAACACTTAGTATATACAGTAGCAGTGATGGGTGGCAAAAGTAGAGGGTCTAAAAATGTGTAGGCACCTAAAGGAAACCGGGAGTATAGGAGTAGACAATAAAATTTAAAAATTTAGTCACAAAATTAGACATCTTTCCTTGACATTTTTATAATTCCTAGTTATAGGGGGCTAAAACGAAATAAAAATTTAATTTCCCTCTCCCCCTCCCGAATCGCTGTCACTGAGCATACACATATGAAATTTACGATAGTGACTCGTTGAAACTAACAAACAAAATCCAGTTGGGGAATAAAAACGAAGCGAATAGAAACTGAAGCCACGAGACATCACACATCAGGTGAGAGCGCTTTATTCCACTTTAAAGATGTGCACATAGCTATGGGCCAAATAAACTAGAGTAGTTTTAAAGATTTTCGCAACGAGGTCAAGTTAATTTTAAGTGCAGAATGGATAGGAAAAAAAACTAACTTGAAGATCTTACCAGAGAAGAAATGTTGGTAAACTCATCCCTCAACTGCTTGAGTGTAACAACGGAATTTTTTCACTTCCCTTTAAGATACTGCACTGTACTGAATATATGATATGATTTTATCATCGCGAATGTCTTTTAACAGCGGAGTGGGAGTTAAACAACAATCATTCACTTGAATAACTTTCGTGTACTTGGTAGATTAAAGATAGAGTTATAGTGGCTTGAAACTTTTGATATTTTTCTCTTTGCAAATGACTGCCTAGAATTTAAAATTTGTCTATTTTCCAGTTTTCTAAAATGCTTCCTGGCATCTTGGGTATGATAAACATCATATTTTTAGCACGGAAAAAATGCATTACAAGAGGACATTCGTTTACAAGAGGATAATAATTTTCAGTAAGTTTTCAGAAAAGTAAGGAGATGTTTAATTTGCTT
>BGPR01038849.1:0-14534 GCA_013235015.1 Araneus ventricosus | reverse complement strand
CTTACACCTTTGCGGGTAGGCCGGCTGCCGTGGGTCAGAAAGAAAGGACCTTTGAGGTATACTTTATAAAATGGTTCACAAACTGTTGGGAAACTTGATCTTAAAATATCAGGGTCCGAATTTTTCGAACATAGATCAGATATATTTCTCACCAATTCAAATCACCAAGCGTTTGTAGCAGCATCGATTCGCTTTACAGGTTTATGCAAATTACATATCGCTATAAATACGAGCTATAAATTCAGCACTGACTGGATCTCTGACTGGCTTCTATCATAAAAAATCCCCATATCTTTTGGTACACACCGATTTGAGAAGCATAAGCATTTCAGCAAATTTTACCGTTTAAAAGCAAAATCAAATTAGGTTCTATAATCTTCGGAATCCTGCAATTATGACTGGAAATACGAGTTCTACTTTCCGATTCAAAGAATTTCAAATTTTATGGATAGAACACTTGATTTGAATTTTCGAATTAGAGCCTCTTGAATAAAGAATTCAATATCAAACTACCTAGCTTGCATCCAAAATTGACAGCATAAACTAATATTGCAGCTGAAAAATTTTGAATGAGTTTGCTCTCCAAGTCACTTTCAAAATGGTTTTTTTATAATACCAGCACAACAAAACAGCTTCAAGAACCAACAGAAATGGTGCTTAGTATTCTGCTCCAAACTGAGAAATTTTAAATGCTGTTTACTATTCAGGTGGTATGACAGATGACAGTCGGACCATTTATAAACATTAAGTTGGCGAATAAACTTAAAATTACAGTTTACATAAATTTAGATTACTCAATTAAATGCTCATTCTGTTAAATTTTAGTTCTGGCATATAACCCAAATATTTCAATTAATATTTTATTGATTAGTTTTACAACCTCCTAATTTGACTTGCAGAGCCAATTCTTAAACGTATTTAATACGAACCTGACTTTCTAAACCGAATCGTTTGTGAGGAAACGTGGGTCATTGAAACATTTATATTTTAGTTTAATAAAGAATATGAATAAAAATACTAAAGGGATTGATTTTACGAGGATTAAGAAAGGAAAAAAAAAAATAGAAAAAGTGCAAAGCTTTAAGAATTGAATTGGCACCTTGTTTTGAAACATGCGAGCCAATGTGGTCAATGCTAAATTTTGGACCTTAAAAAAGCTACTACTGTTATGTTTTGTCATAGGAGTTCAATATATTCTCGTCGTTTAGATTTAAACATGCAACTATGTACAAATCCCCTTAAGCAAATTCTACTTTACTGTTTAATTTACTTTATTAGAATACAAATGTGTACATTTAAAAAGGGATATTAAACGCATTATCTAAATATTTACGTCTTTAAAACCGGGAAATCTGGCAGTACTTTTAAAGACGAGATAAACCTGTCCGTGATATCGCGATTCGATTATTGCTATTTGAAATAATGGAATCAGTTTAGTTACGCAACGAATTCTTGTAAATGCCTTCACTGAAAGATCAACTGGTTTATTTCTAGATTAATATAAAGCTTTTCAGGAAAGCGGATCCACGACCGGTGAGATTATCTTGCGCGACGTAATAGCCGTATTTATCTCTCCTGGTGCAGCAAGACCAAATCGAAAGTTAATTATAGAGGTTGATGCGAGAGGTTTGGGAAGAATGATGCTAGCAATAGAAAGCGAAGGAAGGGTCACTGAAGAGAGCACAGAAAGTAGCGAAGTTCAAAAAATATTCATAATCGCACAAATGGCGGTGAGAATGCCATCAAGCTAGGAATCGATCTGGAATTAATTAAATCCTTAGAAACTGGTTTAGAAAGCATAAAGTATAAGTAATAATTTTCTTTGAATTCACGCCTAAGCATTATTCAAAATGAATGTGCCGAGGAAATTTTGCGATTTTAGGAGTTTTTATTTGAAGTACTCATCCCAAATTTCGATCTCGCAGGCGATTATGAAATTCTCTTAAATATCTTGAAACTGAAATGGGTATTTAGTTGAATAGAGTTAAGCTTTACTAGAGTAGACATGTCCAAGAAACCTCCTAAATACTACTTATAATATCGGAAAATGTTTCATACAAATCGAATAAGGTTCACTTTTGCATTCTGATGAAAATAATTCTGATAAAATTTAAAAATTTACGACTTTTATTAAAACATCCTATTGGAAGTTAGATTTAATATTTTCATCAATAATTGATAGAGCTTCAAATATTCCTGGAATTGCATAACAAATACTTCCAATACATTTCATATCTAAAGCAAATAGTTAACACGATATAAAATATTTTAACTATTGTGTTAGAATTACTTCTGTAAGAAGGCGTTTGCTTACAAAATTCAGGATTTTAAGTACTCTAAAATTCGATTGATACCAGATTCAAAAGTAAATCCTAGCATTCTGCCATGCAAAGCATTTTGATCATGTTGATCAGGCATGATCAAACACCGCTTGCATCTTCACAACTACAGAAGACGACCGATTAGATCGCCGGCGAAACTCTAATCGGTCCTCTTCTGTTGGACTGAAATCAACTCTTTCGTAGGGCAGGATTTATGAACTAAAACCTCAAGGGACATTATGCTGTTTTCTTTCAAAAATTAAGTAGCTGAAATTTTAGAAGCTAATTTCGGATAATCATCCAAGAGGATTTCCATCCTGAAACTAGAAAATTTTAATTCGAGTTTTGAATTCTGATGAAAATTATTCCAAAGAGTAGCATATTTGAGTTCTGTGAAACATTTTGCCGATACTTTACGGTAGTATTTATGAGGCATCTCGGACGTAACTACTCTAGTAGAGCTAAACTCTATTCTGCTGAATAACCATTTCAGATTTATGATGCTTAAGAGAACTTCATAATCGCCTGTAAGATCGAAAATTGTTACGAGTACTTCAAGCAGAAATTTCTAGAATTGCGAACTTTACTCGGTACGTTCATTCCGAATAATACTTAGGAGTGAATTCAATGAAAGTTAATTTTGTTACTTCTATTATGTGCTTTCTAAAGCCGTTTCTAACGATTTAACTAATTCCAGATTGATGCCTAGCCTGACGGCATTCTCACAGCCATTTTTTTGATCCTCAATTTCTTTTTGCACTTTGCTGCTTTTTGCGCACCTTCCAATGACCCTTCTTGTCCTTTCCACCGCTAGCATCATTCTTCCCAGATCTTTCGCCTCAACTTCTCATTTTCACCTTTACATTTCACCTAACTATGCCAAAAGAAGCAGAGACTGCTTTTAAGCGTTTGAATTTCATAAGTCAACTTCTTGCACTCATTCACTTCTTGCAGATAGACTCCCCACCCCCACCCCGGCAGAGAAAACCGAACCATCTAGATTAACGCTTTATAAAAAGATGGCTATAGTTATGGTTCGAGACTAGGCTAAAAACAATGAGATTCTTACAGTTTGAGACTCCATTCTCGTTTCAACGATTTCCATGTTCCCTGCTCTACCTCTACCAGCCGGCTGGTGTCCCCACTGCCTCTTTATTTGGTCTAATGGTTGGTTGGTTGGGGTTTAATGGCGCAAGAGCCATTTTTGGCCAAACTGCGCCAATCAAATGGTAAAATTCAACACAGTGGTACTAAAATTTTAAAAATCAATGAAAATGTGAAAAGGAACTTGCTCGAAAGGATTCAGATGTAAAAAAGCAAAAAAACAAGTTAAAAGGTCTAAATGCTCATAAAAAACCTAATCGTCTTTAAAAAGTTAAAAATGTTTGGGTGGTGTTTTTCACCCACCAAGTCTTGCAAGGTAACAGACGATGAATGGAAATGGTCAACACGATGAGATTAAGGTGGACATTCCATTAAAATGTGAAGAACACTAAAATTCTGATGACACGTGGGACAAACTGGTGCCCTTTCGCCAAAAATGAGGTATTTGTGTGTGAAGCGAGTATGCCCTATACCAGGGGTCGGTAACCTATTGAAACGGAAGAGCCAAAAGTTACAATTTACAAAATTTCCCAGTTTTTAAAGAGCCACTAAAAATTTTCGTTTCAATATTATAGTATTTGCATATATATTTGATTTAAAATAAACGGCTTTTATTCATATTAAAACACAAATATAGATAGTTACATCAATGGGAGCATTGGCTTTGCATGCCTTTTGAAAGTTGGATTAAATCTAGCTTATAACTTGTTGTTTTAAGTTTCAAGCACGACTCTAGATTTTTATTTGTTAGTTGACTTCTAACTTTACTTTTTATTATATTCATGCAAGAGAACGCTTGCTCGCACGAATATGTCGACCGAAGATCGTCAGCACTCCACATGCCAACTTCTTCACCTCACTGTAGCATTCTGGAAGACTATTCCATGCGCCGAATATGAGGGCCTCAACTCGCAGAATTTCTTTTAGAGTTGTCCACTTGTGCTGAGCGATGTGCATGCATTTCTGGACCTCCAACTCTTCCAAATTGCTCTTGAGTTCTGTGAACTTGCCACTCCACAGGTCTTTGGTTTTCAAATCCAGCAATTGCATTTGAAGCGATCTAGCATTAATTACAAATGGCTCAATGTTGATCTCATTTGTATTTGTGTTGAGAGGATTTACTATGAACGCGAGAGTACTTTTGTTTGTTATGAATTGCTCGAATCTCTCAGCGAATCCATCCTTCATGTTTTTTAAAGCTATGCTGAAGTAATTCGTGTCAATAGTTGCATTGGTCTCATCGCGATATTGCTTCAGATTTTTAAAATGAAGTAATTTACCTCTCTCCATGTCTTCAACAAAAAGAAGTAATTTCTTTTCGAAACAAACTACTTCAAGCAAGGCGTAGGCTGGGTTGCCCTTTCCTTGCAGTTTTAGATTTAGTTCATTTAGTTTCATTGTGGTATCTACCATGAAGTTGAATTTTTGCAACCATTTGTTTTCTTCTAATTCCGGATGGTCAATGCTCTTTTCATTGAGGAATGTTTTTATTTCACTCAAGCACAAAGCAAAACGTTGCAATACGTTACCTCTGGAAAGCCATCGAACTTTATTGTGCAGAAGTAGGTCAGAAAACTGGCTATATATTTCTTCAAGGAAATCTTTAAACTGGCGATGGTAGAGTGTTTTTGCCAAGATGCTGTTAATAATCTTAATTACCAAGTTCATGACCTCAATTATTTCGGCCGGAAATGTTTGGGCACAAAGCGCTTCTTGATGAATTATGAAGTGAAACGGTAGAATTTCGTGGTTTATTTTTTTCTGAAGGATTGAGATTACCCCTCTATATATTCCCGTCATAATTCTGGCTCCATCAGTTGCTATAGAAACGATTTTATTTATATCGATTCCATTGTCTTCCAGGCATTTTTGCACAGCATTTGCTATATCTTTTCCACGAGTTTGCCCTGAGAGCGGGAGCAATCCTAGCAGTTCTTCTTTTGGACCTTGGGACGACATGTACCTGAGGAAAAGGGTAACTTGTGCCGTGTCTTTTATGTCGCAAGACTCATCTATAGCAAGTGATAAGGCAGAAGCCAGTTGAATGTCTTCCATTTGCTTATGTGTTACATTTGAAGACATTTTAGCAGTTCTATCTTGTTTTAGCAGATAATGGCAAATCTTTGATTTTTTCATGATTTCTGCTTTGTTTCTAAAATCACGAAACAGTTCTTCAGTTGCACGTATAAAACAATCTTTCACGTACTCACCATCTGTGAATGGTTTTCCTCTTTTTTGCAATTTCTAATGATACTGAAAAGCTTGCCAGATTTACATTATTGGAAGATTGCGCCCAGTTACTTAGCATGGAACTTGACTGTTGTTGTTTTTTGGAGCTCTTGAACAGCTTTTTTTCGTGCGTCACCGGTTGGATACTTACCAGCAAACTGGGTATGTTTTGTAGTGAAGTGTCTCTCCAAATTTGACTTCTTACTGTGTGCGAGTTTTTTCGTGGCAAATGAGACAAGTCGGAAGGCCATCTGTGTTGCATATTGTTGCATATGAATGCAAACGACTCCGTACAATCCTGATTGAATTCTTGGTTTTCGTCTTCAGTTCTTCTCTTTTTTTTTACCAGACGCCATGCTGGCGGCGGAGCTGAAAAAATGATTTTTTTTAAATTTTACTTAGCTATCTAAAACGGCAAACAATTTATTTACCATTATTACTTCGTTAACACGATCCTCAGATATGTAATCCAATTCTGTTACTGATTTTATTATATTATACGTGTACATACCTTTGAAAAGATAATTCGCTTCTAAATCGTATTCTTCTTGAAACAACAAGCGAATAGACACTCAAAAACCGCAAGCGATTAAATTATCATACATGCAACGTAACGTCGACCGCGCTATCCGAGGATGACTGACTGACATGTCTAGACTCTAGACGGTGGCTGTTTGGGTGAGACGGAAATGGAATGCAATTGGCTGAAAGATAAACATGGTCACGGAGTCTCATCTCTAAGAACAAAACAATAGTTCAAATTTATCTCATTACGGTCATGTTAAGCTTAGCGATTTGTAATTAACGATTATGAAAATTATGCTATTGAAAAATTAGGTACTTAAAAGATATATTTTCTTATTTTTTAAGGGTTTTTTTAATAAATTATTAATTTTTTCGTATGGAACTGGAGAGCCGCAACTTTGCATCAAAAGAGCCGCATGCGGCTCGCGAGCCACAGGTTGCCGACCCCTGCCCTATACGGAGGCGAGTCAGTTTAACATCAACCTGTCGTATAGGCAAAATGGGCCACAAACCAATGGAGGGTTTGACGGAATGCAGTTTGTTATTGGTTAAAAAAACGCATTTCTGCTGCCAAAGAGAGAATAAGCGAGAAACGAAAACCTTTTTAATATCCACATAAAGAAGTGCTCGCGGTTGGTTGGTTGGGGTTTAATGGCGCAAGAGCCATTTTTGGCTAAACTGCGCCAAACGTATGGTAGATAAGGCAGGATCACGGTGATAAAATATATAGTGTTATATTAAAAAAGGTAGATAAAAAAATAAATTTGAAATTCATAATTGTATATGAAAAGATAAAATCATGTTGCCGAAATTGGATAGATGAAGGATGAAAAGAGATGAAAAAATGCAAGTTTTAAAATGTATCAGATGTAAAATATGTCTAAAATATCACATGGTGGGCAAAGACCAAATAAAATTCCAAGGACGGAATCTATATAGAGAAAATGTTTAAAATATTAAAGAACTAAACAAGTTAGTTGAAAGAAAACAATGTAGCGTAGATCGTTTGTTTTTAAAATATTATTTAAAAAAAGTACAAAACAGAAGCAATAATGCTACCTGTTTTTATATTTGTTTCCTTTTTCAGGTTTGGAAGAGGGTGGAGGACTGATAACTGCAGGTGAGTCTTCCAAATCCTCCGACATGTCATATTCCAAGGCAACCTCTTCAGATAAAGAGGAGGAGCTCATCTCGGCATCCGCATCAGATTCCCGAGATTGCAAAACTGTTTTTTCTAATGGAGGGAGAACAGCCATAGGTAGAAGTTGAGTGTCAACAGAAGTGGGTTTCTTGGTTTCAAAAGGTTTTAATGCAGACTGATGCGTGCGGATATTATCCTTTGTTGGAATGGTGTTAAGAACTTCACGGCGAGAGGAGGTGTAAAATTTTGATATCTTTTCAGCTTTGGCGATACTATTATTTGTTTTAGATGGAGAGTCCCTTTTCAGCTTTTTTTTTTGTTTGTAACGAGTTTAAAATCAGTGAAATCAGGCGAAGCCAAAGCTTCTTCACTGACCGGAGCAACAGATGGAGAGGCAGAAATTGGCAAGTTGGCTATTGGAGGAGAAGCTCTTACAATCGAATCAGGTGGTTTAGAAATAGAGATATCTGGATTTCTTTCGACGGATGGTGCAGATGATTTTTTTGCTATAGAAACGTAACTATTTCCGGGTGTAGGTGTCTGAGATTTTACGAGTTTTCTGGCTTCCTGATATGAAATCTGCTTCTTTATTTTCGTGGAAATAATTTCTTTCTCTTGTTTCCAGGCAATGCAGTTTCGAGAAAACGAAGTGTGCTCCCCCTTACAGTTAACACACTTCTCTGTACGGGTACAATCGGTACTTTCATGTCCGACTTCTGCACAACGGGCGCAGGTGAGTGTCCCGCGGCAAGAAGGTTTCGAATGTCCGAAACGTTGGCACTTGAAACAGCGGAGTGGGTTGGGTATATATGTCCTGACAGAAAGGCGCATATATCCGGCCTTAATATTTTCAGGTTTGGCGGAGTCAAAAGTGAGTATGAGGTGCTTTGTATTTAGGAGCTGGCCATCCCTCCGTATTGATATACGCCGTACATGGCTCACCCCCTGGCCTTGCAATTCTTTAAGGATTTCTTCGGTAGGAACATTAAGCAATTCTCCGCAGGTGATAACTCCTTTGGAGGAATTCAAAGTTGCATGTTGGTAGACGGTTATTGGTATATTTGAAAATGTTTTCAGTTTGACTATTTGTTCCGATTGTTTTCGAGAGTGGACTTCGACCAGCAAGTAGCCAGATCGAAGCTTTTTGGTGGATTTCACCTCACCGACAGTTGCGGTAATGGCCTTTTCAACTAAGAAAGGTGAGACAGTATGAAATGTTTCATTAGATGTAGAGTTTCGTTTTATCAAGAAAAAAGTTGGAAAATGTGTTAAACTTGAAGGTGATGCAATTTGTTTGCCCACTGAAGGGACCGGATTTTCTTTTTCCCATTCGACATTGGTTTAGCTTCAGGCCCGACGGCACCGCCCGCCACGGAGCCCAACAAGGGAAGGCAGCCACCGGCTCTGGGTATTCCCAGCCTCGGCGCTTACCATGGTGCTAGCTGGAACCTATACGATCAGGATCACCCCAGGGGACAGTGACCACCCTTAACGCCAAGCCCAAGGAGTGACCCCTTCGCTTGATCCCCTTGAGCAGACCAACCAAATGGCTGGGATACCGGCCGATTGATACACCGGGGACCGAAATGTACCACCCGTCTAATGGGTCGCCACGCATGGCTAACACGTGGGGGTAATTTGCTGTCTGTGAGAAGCAGGAAGCATACAGAGCGGCAACAGCTTCTCACGGAGAGCTCCCTCGCCTACCCACGAGGAAAGGAAAAATAAAAGCGAGAAGCAACCTCAACAAGCAAGTCACCTGAACGCATTAGTTTGGTTGATGTGACAATGCCAACACTGCCAGTGATAGCTTTCTCCACCAGAAAAGGGGAAACATTAGTAAAGTTCTCGTTATTTTCTGATAAACGCTTAATGATTAAAAAAAGTATCAAAGTTTTGAACAATCGATTGCCCACTGAAGGAAGGTTTCTTTTGAAGACCCATGCAAAGTAAAAAAAAAATTATTCGTGACCCGACGGCACCGCCCACCACAGAGCCCAACAAGGGTTGGTTGGTTGGTTGGTTGGGGTTTAATGGCGCAAGAGCCATTTTTGGCTAAACTGCGCCAAACGTATGGTAGATAAACAGGATCACGGTGACAAAATATATGGTGTTATATAAAAAGAGGTGGATAAAATTCTAAAAAAAATTGAAATTCGTAGTTGCATAGGAAAAGATAAAATAATGTTGCCAAAAATGGATAGATGAACGTTGGAAAGAGATAAAAAATGCAAGTTTTAAAATATATCAGATGTAAAATGTGTCCAAAATATCACATGGTGGGCAAAGACCAAATAAAATTCCAAGGACGAAATCTATATAGAGAAAATGTTTAAAAAATTAAAAGAACTAAACAAGTTAGTTGAAAGAAAACAATGTAGCGTAGATCGTTTGTTTTTAAAATATATTTTTTTAAAAAGAACAAAACAGAAGCAACAATGCTACCTGTTTTTATATTTGTCTCCTTTGTCAGGTTTGGAAGAGGGTGGAGGACTGATAACTGCCGGTGAGTCTTCCAAGTCCTCTGACATGTTATATTCTAAGGCATCCTCGTCTGATGCCGGGGAGGAGCTCATCTCGGCGTCTGCATCAGATTACCGAGATTGTAGAAGTATTTTCTCCAACGGAGGGAGAACAGCCATTGGTAAAAGCTCAATGTCAACAGAAGTAGACGTAGTGGTTGGAAGAGGTTTCAATGTAGATTGACGGGTAGATATGTTATCTTTTGTTGGAATAGGGTTAGTTATTTCACGGCGAGAGGTGGTGTAAAATTTTGCGATCTTTTCTGCTTTGGTGATGCTATGGTTTGTTTTAGTTGGAGAATCCTTTTTCAGCTTTTTTTATATTTCCTAACAACTTTAAAATCAGTGAGGAGTCGGTGAAATAACGCTTCTTCACTGACCGGGCAACAGATGGAGAGGGAAGAAATTGGCAGTTACCGTTTATTGGAGGAGATGCTTTTATGGCAGAATCAGATGGTTTAGAACAAGTAACAGCAGAGGCATCCGGATTTTTTTGGACGGATGGTTCAGAAATGATTTTTTTGCTACAGAAACGTAACTATTTCCGGGTGTGGGTGTGTCTGCGAGATTTACAAGTTTCCTTGCTTCTGGATAAGATATCTGCTTTTTTATTTTGTGGATATAATTTCTTTTCTCCCGTTTCAAGCAATACAGTTTCCGAGAAAAAGAATTCTCCCCTTACAGTTAACACTTCTCTGTGCGGTTAAATCAGTACTTTGTATCCCACTTCTGCACAAGCAGGCGCAGAATTGAGTGTCCCGCGGCAAAGTTTTCGAATGTCAGAAAACGTTGGCACTTGAAACAGCGGAGTGGAGTTGAATATATGTCCTGACAGAAGGCGCATATATCCGGCCTTAATATTTTCAGGTAATTTGGCGGGAGTTAAGTGAGAATTAGGTGCTTAGTATTTTAGGGCGGCCATCTCTCTCGTATTGATACGCCGTACGCTGTCACCCCCCCCTGACCTTACAATTCGTTAAGGATTTCTTCTGTTGGAACATTGAGCAATTCTCCACCGGGTGATAACTCCTTGGAAGGGAATTCAAAGTTGCATGTGAAGAGACAGTTATGGGAATATTGGAAAATTTTTTAGTTTGTTATTTGTTCCAGATTGTTTTCAAGACTGAACTTCAGCCAACAAGTCGCGGATCGAAGCTTTTTTAATCCGTTGACATCACCGATACTACCAGTTATAGCTTTCTACCAGAAATGGTTGGTTGGTTAATTGGTTGGTTTAATGACGCAAGAGCCATTTTGGCTAAACTTCCGCCAAACGTATGATGAATAGACAGAATCCACAGATGAAAATGATAGTGTTATATTAAAGTGATAAAATTCTAAAATAAATGTAAAATTCGTAGTTGCATATGGAAAAGATAAATTAATGTTGCCAAAAATGGATAGATGAACGTGGAAAGAGATAAAAAATGACAAGTTTTTAAAATATATCAGATGTAAAATAGTTCCAAAATATCACATGGTGGAAGCAAAAGAACCAAAATAAAATTCCAAAGGTTAAGAAGTATACGAGAAAATGTTAAAATATTAAAGAACTAAACAAGTTAGTTAAAGAAAACAATGTAAGCGTAGATCGTTGTTTTTTTAAAATATATATTTTAAAAGCAAACAATGTGCAAACAGACAATAACGCTACCTGTTTTTATTTTATCCTCCTTTGTCGGTTTGGAGAGGTGGAGGACTTTGATAACTGCACGGATGGAGTCTTATAATCCTCGACTATATGCATATTCTAGGCGCCTGTCTGATAAAGCGGGGAGAACTCATCTCGGCTCATGCATCAGATTACGGAATGCAGAATTTTTCCAAGGAGGAGAGAACAACCATGCAATGCACATAAGTAGAAGTTAGTAGTGAGACAATGTGGATTCAGTTTGTTTATTTTGCACGAATATGTGTGCAGTTCATACTATTTTGACGTGTTAAGAACTAGGCGAGAGGTGAGTATAAATCTCACGATTCTTTTAGTATTTGGTGATTGCTTGTTTGTTTAGTTGGAGATCCTTTTCGGCTTTTATTTTGCTTAACGGAGATTTAAAATCAGTGGAAGTCAGAGCAGAAACGAACGCTTCTTCCTGACCAGGACAACAGATGGAGGAGGAATGTGGCAAGGTTGCGTTTATTGGAGGAGATGCTTTTGCAATAGATAGGTGTTTAAGACAAGTAGACACGATGATCAGGATTTTTTTGGACGGAACGTGCAGGAAAATGATTTTTTGTATACAGAAGCGTAACTATTTCCGGGTGTAGGTGTCCTGAGATTTTATTAGTTTTCTTGCTTCTTGATATAAATCTTTTTTATTTTTGTGGATATAATTTCTTTCTCCTGTTTCCAGGCAGAGCAGTTCCGAGAAAACGAAGTGTGTTCCCCTTGCAGTTAACACACTTCTCTGCACGGGGTGCAATCAGTGCTTTCATGCCCGACTTCTACTGCACAACAGGCGCAAGCAAATCCCGCGGCAAGAAGTTTTCAGATATCGAAACGTTGGCACTTGAAACAGCGAATTAGTTGGGTATATGTCCTGACAGAAGCGCATATATCATAGCTAATATGTTCCGGTAATTTGGCGGAGTCGAAAGTTAAAATCGGTACTTTGTATTTGCTTGGCTGACCATCCCCTCAGATCGTAATGCAGCGCACATGAGTCTAACCCTATGACTACCAGATTTCTTCGGCGGTGTATTTTTTCTGCAGATTCATTCAGCAATTCGCCACAGGAAATAACGCCCTTAGACAAGTTCAATGTGGCATGGGGTTAACATTAACAGGAATGATCTGACAATGAATTTAATTTTGTATTTGTTTGGCTTGCTTCAGAGTTCACTTCCACAAGAAGGTCACCAGACCGAGTTTTTTAGTACCGTTTTACTTCGCCTACACTACTGTTATGCCTTTTCAACCAGAATGGCGATATTACGTATGGAAGAGTTTCATTATGATGGAAATTCGATGAATAGCAAAATAGTTGGAAAATTGTTTTCGTTTTGAAGTTGATTCTATACGTTGCCCTGAAGGACCAGATTTTCTTTTCCCATATGACATTTGTCAGGATTCATTGGTGGCACCGCCACTGCAGGTGAAAACAGGGATGGCAGTTACCGGCTCTGGAGATTTCCAGCCTCGGCGCTTACACAGCAGTGCTGGCCAGAACCTGTACGCTCAGGATGCCCCAGGGACAGTGACCACCCTTAACCAAGCCCAGGTTGATCCCTTCAGCAGTCCCTTGAGCAGACCAGCCATGCGACTGGGATACCAGCCGATTGATACACCGAGGACAAAATGTACCCGTCTAATGGGTCGCCACGCACATTAACACATGGGGTAATGTGCTGTCCTATGAGAGCAGGAAGCAAACAGAGCAGCAGCTTCTCATGGAGAGCTCCCTCACCCTACCCTCGAGGAAGAAAAAAAGAAATAAACTCAAGTGGAGAAAAACTGAAGGAGACAGGCAAGGGTACCTCAGGGTCGCCAGATCCCGTCATCTATAGAAGATGTGCCCCTGAGGGAGACACAATTCTCAAGTCATCTCCAGGAACTTTGACCCACCTTGCCAAGACCCAGAGGAATTATTGCTTTCGCTGATCCCTAGCAGACTAACTGGTTAGTCTCATCAGACCACAAAATTCTAGTTTATTCGAACCCATCACTTTTGAAATCTCTTATTTCCACAACAAGCCATCACCCCCCCCCCCCATTTACGACACACAGGTCACAGCAGTCTTACTGTGCCAAACGATCGTTATTTCAGATTCCACACAGTTTATAAAATTACGGCTGTCAAAACAACCATTTTGATTATTTAGACATGGCTTCCAAATGGGCCGTGAAGGTGTCCCCTAAAATGTGAAATCAACATTTTGTGCTCCAAAGCAGGTACGTCTTTGTTATAAATTTTTTGCATTCCCCAAGCATATTTAATACTTAACATGCAGTTGCACCCGTTGCATATAGGTGCTGGGGTCTGATCGTAAAAGATCCTTGTGTTAAAATGCATGTCTTGCTCAATTCTTTTCAATCACATATTTCACAAGAAGATTTAAAATCCATTAAACAAAGTTTAGAAATTCATATAAACCTCTGTCCCAAGATTGTTTGCAATATTCGATTTTGAGGAGAGTACAGCAGCCTGTAGGCCGTAGGTCAGAAGGAACTAATAATATTAATTTTACACTTACCCAACTTTTGAGCATTTATACTCTCATTTCTAGGAATTCCGAAATGTAGCCAACAGAATTTGAGCTTTGGGATTTTAAGTGAGGAAGGAACTCCAATTTCATGTAAAGGATATGTATATGAATGAGCGTCAAGTAATACTTCTAAAACTACCTTATAATTACTTTAAAGAGCCAATATAAGTAATTTCAAGTCGGAATAGATTGTTTGCCATCTGAACTCTGCTCTAGAAGAGTAGAAAGGAATTGGCTTATGTCCTGCTTCATAAAATCTGATGACAGTCGAAGACAATGCTTTGTTGGCAATTCGTTTCAAGAACAATCAGGGGTTTAAGTTGTTTGGGTTTTAATGAGCGCAGAGCCATTTTGGCCAGAAAACTCGAACCGTCAGAATATACGGACATAATGAATTGCCTGTCCTCTCAAAAAAAGCACCAGATAGATTTTAATCTATACAGCTCCAACCTCGTACAGACAGAAATAACGAACATCAAGACAATT
>BGPR01038848.1:0-14534 GCA_013235015.1 Araneus ventricosus | reverse complement strand
TGTCAAATATTCTTGGTTAACTGAGAAAATATGTCTTCCTTTACTTCCTTCTATGGCGCTCTTTACTTTTGGAACATATTTCTAATGTTTTATTCATGCTCTCAGACGGGAAAGTCCTTTAGTCTTTACCATCAGCTATACTTCTTATATGCATCTGCAGCGAAAAGGAACGTTTTGAAGAACAAAAAATGAGAAACGTGAGAATTCGATAGTAAAAAATTAATTTAAAGTCGCAAAACTTTACATTTTTTCCGAAGTAGTCATTTTAGTAAGAATTTGATTTAGGAATTAGTGAGGAACCTATACATTTAAAAAATAATTAGTTCATGGTGAAAACTATTTCACATTTTATTTTTCTCTTGACAAATTGCTTACATAATTGCATTTGTTGTCATCTTTCAAAAACAATGTACCATTGATCTCAATTTATGATTTAAGGCTTTTCTTCATGTAAGTATATATGAAGTTCAGTTTCTTATAATAATTCTCAAATTGAAAATACAGAAACATTTTAATCATTTTCTAGAGGATAAAATGTTTTCTATATAGAAAATTTTCCCTCTGATTTTGTTTATTAGTTTAAAAAACTGATATGTACTACATATTCCTGAAGAATAAAAAATTGGCATTTAAGTTTTCTTGTGAAAAATATTCTAACTGTAATGAATCAGCAATATAGTATGATGTTTTATTGCATAGATTAACTTTAAAGATCTAAAACTCTATTTAGCATTAAAATATTTAATTAGTAATATTTGAGAATAAAATAATAAAAAAATATTCCATTTTTTCTCTGAAGTGTTTGCAAAACATTTTTAAAGGGAAATGAATTTATTGATTCACCAATTGTATTCCATTAAGGGTCTTGTTTTTTAAAACGGTTGTGAAAGCAACCGTCAGTCAAAGAAATTGGGTAGTGTGAAGAGAAGATTAAAGTAGAATTTTCAGAAACAACGAGGTTGTTTCCACTATACGGAAAAGCCTATAAAGATACCCTCCTCCACTCTTCCCGATAGTTATACTTGCAAATGATATTTTGGTAAAAGTGGGTAGTGGTTGAGAATATTAAGGTGGAATTTTCAGAAACAACAAGGTGGTTTGCATTATATGGAAAAGGCTATGAAGATACTCTCCTCCACTCTTCCCGATAGATATACTTGCAAATGATATTTTAGTAAAAGTGGGTAGTGGGAAAGAAGATTAAAGTAGAATTTTCAGAAACAACGAGGTTGTTTCCACTATACGGAAAAGGCTATAAAGATACCCTCTGTAATGGATTTCTCATGTGTGGTTTTATATCCAAATTCAAAATAGATCCAGTTGGTTCTTTATGGTTTTATTTACACACACAACACCACTACGACACATATATATACAAGTAAAAATCACATGGCTTATAGCCGGATCAAAATCTACACCCGCTCGGGGGTAGGGTCAGAAGGAATCTGAAGATGAATTCCTGCAGGGGTGGGGATGACAGTTCTACTTTTCCCTTTCTGGGGATTACTGTAGTCAAGTTGCCACACCCTCCTCCACTCTTCCCGATAGTTATACTTGCAAATGATATTTTGGTAAAAGTGGGTAGTGGGAGAGAAGATTAAGGTAGAATTTTCAAAAACAGCAGGGTTGTTTACACTATAAGGAAAAGCCTATGAAGATACCTCCTCCACCTTTCATCTTGAAATCTTATACAATTTGTTTCAAAATGGATATTTATTTCGATAAATGCATTAAAAGTTTTCGAAAAAAATATTTTAGATAGTAAAAAGTAAAGGCCAATATTTTGATCATACATATTTCTTTTATTTCTGTTCATTTTAAATGTAACCAATTCGTTGTAAACGCATTGGTTAATTTTCCGTTTGTTAAGCTAACTATTTTACGCATTTTCTAAGAATAAGTAACAATTGTAACAATTTAAGAGAAGTTGAATATTCCACAATCCATTTTTACTTAAAATGATTCGCCATGGGGAAAGTAGTTTATAACTCGTTTTTCAAAGTTAAAGAACTGTAAATTTTATTTGTATACCTTGTAACGCGTCATCACGAAATATTATAATTGTAAAGTATCAATATGTAGTTTATCTTTTGGGAATTAACGACAGTTTGTGATAATGCATTAATATTTCTGTATTATGTATCATTTATAACTATAAGGAATGTGATAAACTATTAAGAATTAACTAAACATTACATCAAAAACACAGTAATAACAAAATAAATTAATACGTATCAATTTTATTAAAATTTCCAAGATGGATTATCATTAGCACCATTTTAACTAAATAGGATTGCCACAACAACAACAAAAAAATTAGTTATTTAAGGATCTGTTTTGAACCAAGAACAAAGTCAAGAGGGTGGAAAATTATAAAAGAATTACTTAAATGACGTTTCTTAATTGGTAAACATTTGCAAAAATTGTATATTCGTTACACACAGGATAGGTGCGAATTGACGCAATTAGTATAATTAGTAACTTCTTTCCTCCCTCTTGTATTAATTGAAAGGGAAAATATCTCATTTTCTTCGTGACATAATCTTAATTAAGCCATTCATCAGTATTTCCCATGTATCTGCAATATAAAAAAACTGTATTAATTTTCCTTCGCTCTTGTCTTGTTATCGGAAAGAAAATAATGATAAACAATTTTTTTGAGCTTTAATTATTGATTTTCAGCCCAAACATTCTGGCTGCTTTCTTCAAGAATGCTTAAACTATTGTTGATATTTATTTATTAGGTGAAGAATAATTCTCCAAGCGCTGATATTTATTATTAACGATTTTAGTTAAAATTTGATAAATATTTCTTAATGCAACTAACGTTATCTATATAGGTGCTCAGATATCTCTGCATTTTAGATTGTTAGCAATTATTATTTTACCTTTATATTGAACTTTGAATATCGACCATGTGAAGAAGAAACTTGAACTCACATTTTACTGTGATCAGGCGATTTGAACTGTCAGGCATAAACGCGGTGGGAGCAGGTACAAGCGGGATCAGGAATCGGAGTGTCTGGTTGTATATGAATGTATGTGATGTGAGGCATCCGTGAACCTTAAGCCGGCCATTCACTTCACAGATAAACTGGATATTTTGGAACGCGAGAAGGAAAAAGCCATCAAAATCTATGGAAATCATCCATATGGCTTGTGGTGGTTGGAATTCCGTCCGTACTGAAATCGGAGCGTAAACACTGGAGTTTAAAGTCTCTCTTCAGAGGGACCCTGAAAGAGGCTAGCGAAAAGAACAATGCCTTGCGTAGATTGAAGCCTCGCTTTGAGGGTAGTATAAATTAAAATCTGCTGACTGGAGAAAATCGAAGAGCGATTAACAAGCAGATGGAGAGAGGGAAAGAAGATCGCTCCCCCTACCATCGTTCAGAGTTAGCGTCTTTTTAAATACAAGTGAATGGCGTGCCTGTATTTTTCGATTAAAATGGGTGTAAAAAAACCGGGCTTAGGACAAATGGCATGGCTATACTTCAAGTGAATGACTGGCTTTAACGCGCGAGGACGCGCGTTCCTTAAACTTACTCGAGGACGCGCATCTGGCCTTGTAGGCCCGGTGTCCTGTTTTTTCAACAAAACGCGCGGAAAATTACATTTACTTGAATAGGAAACATTTTTGTACTTGTGTACAGAATATGAAATATTAATAAAATAATTTTCAGATAAATCTTTTCTAGGGAGCTCAATAAATTGAAGAAAATTGATGAACGCTTGTATTTCCGAGGTTTTCATGAAAATGCCGACTTTCCCGTCCAAAATTACCTGAATTCTTCCTGATATAAGTATATTAATGCATCATCTGTCTAATCGATAAGCATTTCCAAGACTTTTGAACTGGTATTCAACTTTTGATAAATCAAAGTTTTCTGGCAGTTGTATGACGATGTTGTGTTGAAAGTTCTCAGATTTTTGCGAGGTTCTATTTTACATCATTTTGTTAATTCCGCCTCTCTTACCGTTTACTACACCATTTTTTAACTCCAGCCTTCTTCTAAATAATTAGTGGACTCACAAATATTCCATTCATCGTCTAATTCCTTTTCAGAATTCGACATATGATCGCTAACTAATTCAACAACAACAATTTCTTTATTTTCTTCATTAATTAATTCTTAATTAGTTGGTTTTAAGCTAGAGGCTTTTCTTATCTTTACATCTCATATTTGTAGTTCGAATAGAGATAAATAGTCGCTACCTATCTGTTCTATTTAGTAATCCTACACAGAAACATGAGTATCGGGCTTCCGAAGCCCGACCTTCTGTTTTCTGAGATAAAAAATGAGGGGAAATTCCCGAAATACCTCTGGTGAGCAAATAAATGACCTTCAATGCAGCTGGAGTTTTTTCGTTGAGGGATTAATTTTCTGTAATTAATTCTTGTATGCACCGGGCCTCGCAGGCCCGATGCGCATCCTAGAGGGTTAATGAATGGGCTGATAAAAGGATTGCCTTTGAGTGGAGCGATCGTGAATGACACTCTTAAGAGTAATTATCAAATCGGTTACCCACAGTTGTTAAATTCAATAACACTAAATTTATTTCAATAGAAAAAATTGATTATCTGCGATTTGCATCGAATCAGCAAAGATTGAAAAGCTCAAAAGAAATGCATGTAAGAAAAATATGATTCCCTTCTTACAATTTATTTCATAATAAACCGTTATTATTTTTTTTAAATGTGCTTCATAAGAATCTTCATATAGGCATTCGAATAATTATCGTACAATTAAATTTCTAAAACCATTTCTTTACTTTTTTTTCTACTAAGAGTTTTTTTCTTTATGCAAGTTTAAAAATCGAATAAATGGATTTTTAACAATACAGCTCATAAGTATGTTACTATTTTTGAATATAAAATGAAGTTCGAAAAATATGCACTGAATTAGTTATGAAAATTCAAGTATGAAATTTTTTCCAATGAATCACTTGTTTTGCAACTACGTTCACTAATTATCACAATTTAAAACAAAGATTTAAAAGGATTTAGTGGTTTTAAAATATATTTATGGAAACAATGATGCTTTGCCTTTGTAAATCGAAGGTTAAAAAGCCGTGTTCCAAAATTCTATAAATATTCTTTGATATCAATTATAATTTGTATCAAGGTATTATGTTTGTTTTACATTAATATTTGTTAGAATATATCTAAATTTTGTCTGTTTTTTTAATATAAGCTTTCAGTCATATGCGGTGCCGATTTAATATGAGAGTGAAAATATTTTTAAATAACTAGCAAAATATTTCTGGTTGACTCTCAATGGATGAAAAAAACTAACAAAATTTTATGACTTTTGGATAAATATGACGACAAATACCTGATGTAAAAAATTTGTGGGGACATACTCCATTTAAACCTCAGAAAAATGGGGAAAAACTGTCAGATTCGATACATTATATATCTTAAATAAAACATTTCACAAACTAATTTTTTCTAGAAAAATATCTGTTTTTTTCTGTTATTGTACACACATATTCAAATCTTAATATTGATATGTATTTATTTGAGAAACTAATTAATACGTGTATAATTTTTGGTGAAAAAATGAAATAGTCACCTCGCTCGCAAGATTAAGGGTAAAATATTTCTCTAAACAAAATATTTTGAATGTCTACGTAATCCAAACAGTCTGCTTAAGAAACTGAACCTCAATTTATTAACATTTAAATTTAATTCATATTTTATAAACAAATTTACAATAAAAATATTAAAAATTGTTAAAATGTCAACTTTTCTAACCCCCTCCCCCCAAAAAAAACCTTCTTTGGAAAAAATATGCACAAAACTTTGGTTCAATTTATAGAACATAGCACAATATATATTCAGAAAAAATTTTATGAAAAATATTCAATAGTTCTTGAGATATCGTGCGCGCAATATCAAAACACATTTTGTGATATAGCGCTTTCATTCATTCACTACCCACTCCGAACCAATCTGCCAAAATTGGCTTAAGGCTTTACATGGCCCGGACTTTAAATACACTCACTTCCAAAATTTAAGCACAATTCTTAAGATGGGACAAAATTAGAGTTAATTTGGATACTATGGCTCACAATCAGTTGCGGAGAATCGTGGGATATGCTATCCTCGTAACTCACATTTTTACACTGAAGATTCGGTCACGAGGGCAATTAGGAGGGCCGCCAGAAAGGGATGGAAGCGAAAATGGAGTTTGATCCATCCTGTTTTAAAGAAAGCAGATACAGAGAAACAACTTTCTTCAAAGGTTGTGTTTGATGTGCATAATATTTGCATGCAATTTCGTAAACACAACTCAAATATTCCGGAAGACATAAAGGTTTTCTTAAAAAATCCCAAATTTTTCAGCATGGTTTTTGTATATAATATCGAGAGTTTTCACCAAATTGTTCGAAACTTACAGAATACTTGACAATATGTAGAACAAGCATTGTAGTAAAACATGAATTTAAAAATTTGAATATTACAGGAAATATGAGCATTTGTAGTAAATAACTTTTTACTGCACATGTGCGAAACGTAGCGTAATTTTTCTTTTATATCTTCGGAGCCAGATATGTAAGGCAACTTATATAAAAATTCCAGTTCAATATCATTAGTATTCAGAAAGATTATGAGGGTTCTTGCACAAACTGACATTTTTTAAGCTTGAATCTTCGAATAGAAATCGCCGAACAGTAGTTTAAATTATGTATTTAACTTATAAGTATACATGACTATTCAGGATATTCAACTTTCGTAAAATTCAATATTATTGTTCGAAGATTCAAGTTTTAAAAAATATCAGTTTGTACAAGAACCCCCTTCATTTAGCTTCTCTTAGAGTGTACCGAAATTCCCCAAGTTGCCATGCCGATATCTTTCTGAATACTAATGATATTGAACTGGAATTTTTATATAAGTTGCCCTATATATCTGGCTCTGAAGATATAAAAGAAAAACTACAATGCTTCTACATATTCAATGTTCTACATATTGTCAAGTATTCTGTAAGTTTCGAACAATTTGGTGAAAAACTCTCAATATTATATACAAAAACCATGCCGAAAAATTTGGGATTTTTTAAGAAAACCTTTATGTCTTCCGGAATATTTGAGCTGTGTTTACGAAATTGCATGCAAATATTATGCACATCAAACGCAACCATTGAAGAAAGTTGTTTCTCTGTATCTGCTTTCTTTGAAACAGGATGGACCAAACTCCATTTTCGCTTCCATCCCTTTCTGGCGGCCCTCCTAATTGCCCTCGTGACCGAATCTTCCGTGTAAATTGTGAGTAACGAGGATAGCATATCCCACGATTCTCCGCAACTGATTGCGAACCATAGTATCCAAATTAACTCTAATTTTGTCCCATCTTAAGAATTGTGCTTAACTTTTGGAAGTGAGTGTATATGGCCGTATTCATTGTTTACGTTGAATATCGGATACATTTTCCTTCATAACTTTCATAATTATGGGAATTTTTTAACGCGGATTGTTTCAAATTGTTCAGAAAAGACAGGGAATTATTATTATTTTTTTCATAAAATCGAAAACTTTCAAGGTTTAACAGTCGTATGTCCCCTTAAAGCGGTTTTTAATATATCGATTTAATAAGGCTGCCTTTTTATAGATAAAATTATGCATTTTTATTTCTTGTAGGACAGCTTTCAATCCAAATTAGACAGTGCAAACTTTGTACTTCCAACAAGATGATCAAACTAGCACATAGATTGTCTGCATTAAAGGAGAATACGAATAATTATTTCATAGATGATAATAAATTTATTCCACATTGAATTATTTACGTTAATTTTTTTATGTGAACTAACAACACGTTACAGATTTGAATAATACCTAATAAATACTTTCCATGTATAAACATAAATCTGAATTTGGCATTATTTCATGTAATGTTGCATACGCCAAGTTAAAGCCTTACTCTTGTGCTAAAGCTACTTGTAACTGATTTAATAAGGCTGCCTTTTTGTAGATAAAATTATGCATTTTTATTTCTTGTAGGACAGCTTTCAATCCAAATTAGACAGTGCAAACTTTGCACTTCCAACAAGATGATCAAACTAGTACATGAATTGTATGCATTAAAGAAGAATACGAATATTTATTTCATAAATGATAATAAATTTATTCCACATTGAATTATTTACATTAATTTTTTTATGTGAACTAACAACACGTTACAGATTTGAATAATACCTAATAAATACTTTCCATGTATAAACAGAAATTGAATTTGTCATTATTTCATGTAATGTTGCATAAGTCATGTTAAAGTCTTACTCTTGTGCTAAAGCTACTTGTAACTGATTTAATAAGGCTGCCTTTTTATAGATAAAATTATGCATTTTTATTTCTTGTAGGACAGCTTTCAATCCAAATTAGATAGTGTAAACTTTGTACCTCCAACAAGATGATCAAACTAGCACATAGATTGTCTGCATTAAAGGAGAATACTAATAATTATTTCATCGATGATAATAAATTTATTCCACAATGAATTATTTACATTAATTTTTTATGTGAACTAACAACACGTTACAGATTTGAATAATACCTAATAAATACTTTCCATGTATGAACAGAAATCTGAATATGGCATTATCACATGTAATGTTGCATAAGGCAAGTTAAAGCATTACTCTCGTGCTAAAGGTATTTGTAACTGGTCATTTCTAACTTGGAGAAAACACATTATAGTTTAACCCTCTGATTCCTAAGACCATTGGAATAGATGGACCTCAAAATACGGGAACGCCCGAGTTCCTCTTTAACAGATGAGGGAAATTCACCTCCCCCTTCAAAAACCCCAATGACAGCTGACACTGTCCGAATTCTAAGAAAACACCTCTTTTCCCCACCCATTTTGCCGAGCCTTTCTAGCGAAGAAAGAGCGCGCGCTGAGGGTGAGAAATCAATCACACTTAACGAAATGGGGTGGAAATTTTGCAGTAATATTCGGACGTTTCGGATGGCCATCGTCTTTTTGCTTGAGAAGACGTTTGGGACGTTCCCGTATCGATAGAGTTAAAATATAATTGAAAAAACTGAAAGGTGTCTGAAGATACTTTTATGAGAAAGTAAGGTACTTAAAAGGGAAAGATATTTGAATGAAAACAATTACCTAATATTTAACTGAATGACATATATTTCTAAACAATCTTAAACATCTTTTAAGTATATAAACATGAATTATGAGATTTTCTGCGAATATATTCAGCATAAAAAATTAAATATTTCCAGTAAATATTTTCTTCTTTCATATTTCCAGAAGAACGTACGAGATGAATTCCTTTCTTATCCAGTCACATTTGTGCCGTTTGAAATAGATTCATTCTTTTTCTCTTGATACAGAAACTTTTTAACATATAAATAAAAGGTCTATACATATAAATTAACTTTTCTTTCAAAACATTTAACAAAGAGTTGACATAAACCACATTCAAATGACATTGAATTACATAGTATACATAAACTTTTATGAATTCAACATCTTTTCAATGTGTGTAAAACGTAGTCAACTCACGTATTGTATTTGTTTCTTTCATAACTCTTATTAAAATGCAGACCTATACATTTATAGTGCCAAACCCAACTGTTTACATTAAACAAATGAGTATCTTACTGACAAACTATGAAGTACAAATCGCTGTTCGAATACCAGACGCATTCAGACAAATGAATTGGCCTAGTTCCAAGAGTTGCACAAAAAGAATAAATTCTATAATAAACTGCATAAAAATAGCGACACAAAAGAAGAAACTTCGACTAGCCTTGTTCCAAACGGTAAACCACGTCTTTTATTACAAATGCATTATTTTCACCCACAATTTGTAGTTTCTTTTTCTGTAAAATTACGGAGGTAAATTTCTGTAAGTGCTTTCATTTGGTTGCAGCCAACCATTTTTCTAGTATTTTTTGAAAAATAAATAGATGAAATATACGACAGGCGTTCAATTCTTTATAAATGGTTTGGAGTAGATTGTTTTGATTGGCTGAGGACACTGCTGCAGACTTTACGAACTGAAACTAGCTTCATGTATAGCCATTGCTGCTCAAGGTTCCATATCATGGAACAAGTAATATAAAAAAAAATTAAAGTCAATTCCTACTTAGGTCAACAAAGAAAATTTTTATTTTAGAAATTTTTGTCGCCCATATAAAACTAAAATTAATTAGTTAAATTTAATTAATGAATTAATATTTGAAAAAAAACTGTATTAACATCAAGTGTCATCCACTACAAGTTTAAAAAATTGTATTTGAACTTGAGTGAGTGAATAAAAAGAATTTTATTAACGATTGGAAATTTGAACAAGATATATAAATATATATAGGGAGAGTGTGAACTAACAAAAGGAATTGAAAAAAATAGACCTAAGTTTATCCATTCAAGCGGGGAACTAAACATTTTTGGATGCAATTGCCAACAAGAGATATTTTTCAGAATATAAATTAAGTGCAAAACTGATATGTCTTGAGCAAATCTCTTGACCCGGACGTGATTTGAACACGCAGCGTTCTGATCTGGAGTCAGACGCGCTACCGTTGCGCCACTGAGTCCCGCTTTTCTTATCCCTACACCATGATGGTAGCCTGTGCGAGGCTCTAATAAATAAAATTAATTAATTAAATTGAATTAATGAATTTAATATTTGAAAAAACTGTATTAACATCAAGTGTCATCCACTACAAGTTTTAAAAAATATATTTGAACTTGAGTGGATGAATAAAAAGTATTTTATTAAAGATTGAAAATTTGAACAAGATATATAAATAAATATATATAGGGAGAGTGTGAACTAATAGTAGGAATTGAAAAAAAGGTTTTAATAAAATAGTTACCGATAATCAAAGAATATTTGAAAACAATTGAAATTTTTACTCTCTGTTTCAAGTAATGCACTTAAAAATTTCAATTTTTTTTGCTTTATTTTAAGCTAGCAGTACGCGCACGGCGTTGCCCGTGGAATCAGGACTTCATTAAAATAGGAAAAAGAATGTCCACAATGACACGAAAAAGTTTTGAAAACAAAATCAAAACAAAATATACACATCGGATTGTATAAATGCATGCTCTGAATGAAAGCATATGACGTCACCTGCCGCGAGGAAGGTCACTCGCCCGGAGAAACCTCGCTGTTAAATCTCGCTAGCAAAAAAACTGTTTGAAATTATCAGGGAGAAATTAATTTAAAGAAACGAAAAAAAGATATTTTAACCGTTCTTGTTTTAAATCCGACAGAAACGTTCCAGTTATAAGCTGAAAAAAATGAAAATTATAGAAATGTTAGAATGCCGGATGCGATAATTTAAAGAAATCTTTATTAAAAATTACCATAAAAGTGGCTATTTTTCAAAAATTTCTCAACATTCAGTAAATTACGTTAGACGTACGAAACAAACTTCTTTAGAACGTAAATCTTCTGTTCTTTTCGATGGTGTAACTGTTTTTTTCGTGCAATTATTCGAAGCCATGCTATTGAGAAATGAGTACGAAAAATCACCCAAAACAACACAAAATATTAAATAAAAAATTTCTAAATTAAATGTTAAAATTCCGGCTTCGAAGTGCATTCAGTCACCATTATGACTACTTGTGTGCCAAATTTCATGGCTGTAAGTGCGATAGATTGGTCTGGACATCGCAGACACACACAAGCACGCACGCACGCACGCACGCACACACACACAAGCACGCACGCACACTTACACAAGCACACAAACATTGCCTTTTGTAAATATAAATACAGGCCCATCTTCCTTGCTTCAGAAATGAGTAATGGTAATATTTTTCTTTCTAAAAAACTAACACAACAAATTTCGCATAAATAGAACGTTAAAACACTCCAATAAACTAAATTCGGCAAAAAGATAATTGAAATTTGAGTAATAGAGTAAAACAACACTAGTATGTTTGCAGCTAAAAAACTATTTTCAATAGAGTAGACAATAAAGGATATTTTACACCGACAGTATCGTTACACGCATTTTTCAGGATTTTTATGTTTTGAATTAGTTTTACTGATTTCAACATTTCGACGAGCCATTGGTGACTTTCGCACCATGAAATCATTTGAATCATTTTATTGAAGACGAGATATTCAATTCCAATGATAAATAGTTTATTTTTAATAAGCAAAAAAAGTGTTGGGACATTTAGAAACATGGATACGAGACATTTTTAAATGATAGTTTAATTTCCTTATCCACCGCAGCATAGTTATTTTCTACCGGCAGTAAAGACAGAGATAAATAAAGAAAGAAATAATGGGAGAAGGATACATGACACATTTCACTTGAGAAACGCGTTATTTCATAATACATTTCGAACCAATAATTTCAAAATAGAAGGAAGCACAGTTCCTAAAACATATTTATTACAGCACTGTAAATTATATATATTATGCACTATATATGTTATATATATATATAACACTGTATTATTCAGTGTCCACTCTTTCTGGCCCAGTAGTTAATTTCTAAGGAGTTAGAGATAAGCACATACTTCATGTTGGAAAAATACTTTAAATTAAGTAAAAAAATCATTTTTATGTTGTTTGAGTCAACAAAATAATTGTTTCTAATTCAAAAATTACGAAATATAACTTATTAAATGCTCTTCGATCCTATTAGCCATATTTAGTAAAATTATTATGACACAACAATATTTATGACAAAATAAAGTGCCGTTCTCAAGGGCCAAACTGACCGCGTTATGAAGCATTGAATTTTATTATTTAAACCAATAAATAGCGCCGAGTAAGTGGTGTCCTTGGATTGGCATATTTTCCTCGAGATGGCCATTGAAATGATCTAAAATGGCCTAAAATAATTGAATTCAAAGCCTCATAAATCGATCAGCTTTGGTTTGGACTCGAACTTTTTTGTTTAAAATGTAGTGTGTCGAAATTATTTTACTAAATATGACAATGGGAACTGTGTAAAAACATAGATTTCATAATTTGTACAGCAGTACATTTACTGATTCAGAAAACATAAAAAATATGTTTTTACTTAATTTCGAAGATTTTTCCGATTTTAAGTATATGCAAATCTTTAGCGGTTTAGAAATTAACTATTAGGCCACGATTAGAGTTGGGACTATATATAAGGTGTGCCCAAATGAAAAGTAGACCGCAGTTATATGTTTAGAAATTTTAATAACAATATTCTAATTACAGTTCATGTGGAACAGTACAACTACAAATAATCGCCATTGACACTGATACACTGATTCAGTGCGTAGGAAGGGAGTGGATGGCTTCAGTGTAGAAACTACTGGGTTGCTGACGGATCCAGTTAACATCTCGCCGTCTTCTGATTATCTGACAGATGCTTGGGCACCCACTGTGTACAAACGTTGCCATAACAAAGCTACTTGTGGATTATGTGATGCACAGTTCCTTTGCTTATCGACAGTTCAACAACAATTTCACGTGCGGTGATCCAACGATTCTGCCGTATGAACTCATCCACAGACAAAATCGTGGCACTGATGGTCGCAACGTGCCCTGTCCATGATGTTTACGCGTCCCGCCTCATTACGCTAACACCGCCAGAATATGGTGCAACGTGCGAGACACTGCTCTTCGTACTCCTCTTTCATCCTACGATAAATTTGTGGAGCATGCTCCCCTTCTGCGTGAAGAAATTGGATAACTGCTCTTTGTGCTGATCTGAAGGAATCCATCATGCAAGGAACTGCGGAAAAAACTCTCCAGAAATGAGGATATTGATACGAAGCCGTTAACTCCGCAGGTACAACTGGGAATACCACCACGCCATCTATCGGCTACCACGATAACTTACTGGGATTTGATACAAAGCCGATACAGCTAAGGTCTTCTTTTCATGTAGGCCTACCTTATATATAGCACAGAAATTACGAGCATTTCCTGGATATCTACCATAAGTTTTCATAGCTTGAAATCAAGGTATGAGAACAAGTTTGAAGAAACGCTTTCACCATGACTATCTTGATACAAAAGCCATTTTTAAAATGGATTATCTGTATGTCACGTCTTTTCAATTTTGTTTTCAGTTACTTACAAATTACATTTACCAAAAGGTAATGGTAATGTTTCTCCAAAAGGCAATATTTCAAAATATTTATCGATAATTGTTATAATTCTTAAAATCTTCTCAGATAGCAAATGCACTTGCAGATTATCACAGGGAACAATCAAATGCAGTTGCAGAAATTCACATGGAAATTTCTATTATTTCCCAAATTGACCTTAGAAATAATGACCATAACAGGTGATTTTTTATCATCTATTAATGATTACCTGATATATGTCAATTACACAGCATTAGTTTAATATAGGATACCAATGCGCAACTTGCAAGAAGATAATTGACTTTGAAAGGTGTCGCTTTACATGAATAAATAATTTACGGTGCCATATTTGTTGAATATTTTAATGTAAATTCAAGAATAAGAAGAGTATCGTAAAAAGATATATTGAAATGAAGTAAACTCCGCATGTTAGCTTGCCATATTTTGTACAAAATGTTTCAAATGTCACAAAATA
>BGPR01038847.1:0-14535 GCA_013235015.1 Araneus ventricosus | reverse complement strand
TGGAACTCTCATTCCCCGAAGACCAGATCTTACCACTAGGCCACCACAACTTCGTGAGATTTTTCAAAATGGGGTGAGAATGTGCTGATACTCTTTTTTTTTCTTTCTGCACAGGTGCTCTCTACTGGCTAACAGTGAAAGTCAGCAGGTTCCCAGGTTACCACCAATCAGCAACATAGCTATGAGCTGCTTACCCATTTTCACGATAAACTTGTTGGCACATTCTCGCCCCACCTGGCAGAATCCAGTGGCGTAGAGAAGATAATTGGCGTCCTGAGCATTATAAAATTTTTTCAGCCCCAGTCGATATCATTGGCAAAGCAAGTGTAAACATCTTCCGGGTCATGATATTATTTTTTTTTCACCTCCGTGTCATATTTGGTCTTAAAAAGTGACAAGCTCACTAACCTTTTGTCTTCATGGCATTCATTAAGACTTGGTGCTTTGTGGCATCCTTACTGCCTTCACTGGCACAATCTCACCTCATTCTCCGCTACGTTATAATACATTCAAAACTGTAAGTAAATTTCAGGGAGTAGAAACGAGATGCCGAGTGGATTTGGATATTCGCATAGCGTCGATAAGTGACACCCAGGATATGGGTTTTTCGTCCCCAGTCGTCAGCAGTGGCTTAACAAGAGCGAATAGCGCCCGGGGTATTGTAATAATCCCCCCCCCTAATTTCATTTGATTTAAAAATGCGACATAATCGCACTAATGTTTTGTCTCTATGATGTCCCTTAAGACTGGCGCCCGGGGCATCTATACCCCTTGCCCCCGGTCGCTACGCTACAGGGTCTGGAGAGTGGCGACAGCTGCGGATACCACTACTTTGAATGAATCTCAAAATATCCTTTTCACTAATATGAATTTTTAACCACTCCCCGGTTAATTTCTCCCTGTTTCTCCTGTTGTTCTCAACTTATTGAACAGGCGAAATTTCTTAAGGGGAGTCAGTACCCTATATACTTTCTAAAATTCGAAATTAAGATTCGAATCTAAAATTTGAAATCTTCATTTCAAGACCTTTCCAACGATATAAGTCTTTTACTCGTATTCATATTATAAGTAAGTTATAATAATCTTTAAAAAAATGTAAACAGATTAACGTAACACAAGATTCTTGTCTTTAACTTGAATATCTCAAAATGGTATTTTTGAAACTACTTGTACCTTTTCCTCAAAATCTATTGCATATATGCTCTTGAAATTTTTACCACCTATTCTATACATATAAAGGTGATGATGTGAAATTGTTTTCTGATATTCCATAAATATTTCTAAATACTGCTTAATAATCTTGTGTTAGAAGACTGCATTTTTTGAAAAATTCACAGTGACATTCAATTAAATTTTTTAAAAAACTCAAGTTATATTTATGTAAGAATGTCATCTCAGCATAGAGATAAATGTCTTCTTAAACTGTATAAAAAATTTCAAACATGTATCTATAATAGATTGTGACCTTTTCCATCTCTCTGCTTTCGCCATTATGTGCTAGACAGTTAAGGAGCGTCTTCCGATGTCTCTTCCGCTTCATGTCCGCCACACTGTTTTAATAACCAAAAGGTTATAATAGCAGGGGCATGAAATGGTGTTCTGTTCTATAATAGATTGTGAGAAAAGGTACATAGAAAATGGTAAATTTAACATTGGCGGCATAGAGGGTACCGACTCCCCTTAAAAGGGCGGTAGTAGGACGCGAGGTACGGTTGAAAATTTTTTTCTTCTTTTCTTTGTTTGAGTTGTTACTTCATATTTTTTATGTCTTGGGGATGTCTTTTCTTCACTTTTCCACTTCAGGATTTTTCGGGTCACATAAGGGTCTTAACTTTTAGACTGGTGTCAAGCCCTTAACAGCAAAAATTCCTGTTTGAATCTCTGCTTCTTGAAAAAGTGCAAGGCCAGATTACTCCATTTTGTTTTAGTGCTTCACTTTGTTCTACTCCATAATACAGAGTTATTCAAATGGTTATAAATTCCTTGTAAACAACAATAACAAGAAAACAAATTTGAACACAGTGCCAAAAAGGAGCTCAAAATTATTTCGCTTACGTTATCATTGCTCAATGCGACTGTCTTCGGTCACGCAGGTAATATCCAATCGGTAGTCCATTTCACAATAATGTGAATCATTCTCTTTGCGCACTTTCAGTTCGTTCACTGTTTGCACGCAAAGGAGGCGTTAAGACGGAATCTACGACGCATCCCAACGAAATGAAGTCACAAAAAGTAATTTCAGAAGATTTAGATAAAGACGTGCAGAACATGCATATGGCTATCGAAGACCCATCAATGGCTGCGAACAGTGGCGAATCCAGGGAGGGGCTATGGGCTGCAGCCCTCCCCAGAGCTAAACCAGAAATCTTGATTTTATTTAAAATCACTACAACTGTTTGCTTTTAATTTCCCTTTTTAAAAAAAAATAATGAAAACGTGACAGCATTGCTTTCTGGCTTGATAGGCTCGAAAATTTTCCTACTTTTCTAGTCATTCCACTTGTAGCGTTGACGCGGTCGAAACCATTTTTTTGGCTAGTTAGTTCATTGTATTTTTTATTAAATTATCGAAAGTATTGTAATATTCTTTATGATTCTTATTGTCAGGTGAATAAAGTCTGTAAAGTTAAAGAGTTTTGGTTTACATAAGCCATGAAGTTCGACATTCGTCACAACGATACAAAATTTTTATAACCTCACCCCCCTTCCTCCTCAGTCCTGAATCATGGATTCGTCACTGGCTGAGAATATGCTTCTCAATGTCCAGTGTGAAATGAGCTGCCGCATGGATGTTGCCCGAGTGATGTCTCATCGGGCAATTGTCATATACGCGAACACAACTTTATGCTTCCTTCTGCAATGTTCTGCGAACATGTTTCTCAATGTCCGGTGTGAAATAAACTGTCACACGCATAGGCGGCTGGTGCACCAAAAAAGTGGGGGGTCAAAAGAGATGCGAGTGTGTGGGTGGGGGGCCACTAAAGCTGTTTTTTTGTAAAATTGGGCTATATTATTGGATTTTAATGTCATTATTGATTAAATTCTTCGACCTTCTCTAAACAATTCGGGACACGGCCTCAAAAATCGGAACGGATTACCACCGTAGACTCCCTCCTTCCAATTCAAAGTTCCATTTCAATTCTTATGAAATGATAACATGAGAAAAATATAAAACACTTATCTATTAAGTCAGTTCTTCTTTCTTTAAATTCGTGAATCTATCAATGATGTCGTCACAAAGCGGCATACTCCCAAACACAGAAAAAGCAGGTCAGTTATAAATTTATTTATTTGATATTATACAATATACATCCGTATTATAAATTAGAAGAAAAATAGCCTGCGATTTTTGATTTCCGCAAATTGATCTATTACTTTAGTAAAGTCAATATCTGTAGTATTTTCGATCTTCAAAAAAGCAAGTGCAAAAAGCCTCTCTTGACACATACTATTTCTAAGGTATGATTTTAAAGATCTTAAGCATGAAAAACTTCTCTCACATAATGCAGTTGAGACAGGTATCAAAAGAGTTTGGTCAAGTATGGAAATATGTCACAGAGTTCCTCTTCAACAAGAAAATTGCACCTTTTCCTCGGTCTCCTTGAATATTTCTGGCAAAGAGTCGATGCATTTTTTATACATTTTCTGAAAAATTTGTATCTCTTCCTTTATTTTTTCCATATCAAGATCATATGTTTCAGAGACTTTTTGAATTGATGCATTTTTTATAACTCTTGCTAGCTCGTACTTCTTTTCTTTTCTCGGTATGTTTCCCTCCATCATTTTTCGATGGATCATTAATTTTGAACTTCGAAAAGTGGGGGGGGCAAGGCCCCTTTGCTTTTGGAAGTGAGGGGGCAGTTGCCCCCCTTGCCCCCCCGGACGAGCCGCCTATGGTCACACGGATGTTTCCCGAGTGACCAAGAGATGTCTCATATGTCATATACGATAGTCTCTATGACATCTGAGATGTCTCAGATGTCATATATGTCATATACGCGAACACAACGTTGTGCTTCCTTCTGTAATGTTATGCGAACATGCTTCTCACTGTCCGGTGTGAAATGAGCTTCCACACGGAGGTAGCCCGAGTGACCAAGAGATGTCTCATGTGTCATATACGATAGTCTCTATGACATCTGAGATGTCTCAAATGTCATATACGCGAGCACAACTTTATGCTTCCTTCTGTAATGTTCTGCGAACATGCTTTTCAATATCCGGTGTAAAATGAGCTACCGCACGGATGTTGCACGAGTGATCAAGAGATGTCTCTTGGAGCAATTATCATGTACGCGAACACAACTTGATGCTTCCTTCTGTAATGTTTTAACAGTGCCACTACCTATCATTGTTTTCAAGGAAGTTGTAACCACTTGAAATTGCTGCAATTGTTTTGAATAACCCTATATATTTAACACTTTATAAGGCCGTGGTAACTATATTCAGCACCAACTTCATCAATTTTTAAATGCATTTTTTAAAGTTGTCATAAGTTCTCGCCTCAAACAAAAACCTAGATGTAACCAATTTCTTTTCTCAAACCATAAAGAAGTATCTGGACTTGATAATTAATTAATCATTAGCAAAATTAATTAACAAAAAATTAATGTCATCGAATATGCTAAATGAATTTCTTTTCTTAAATGAATCTCAATCCCAAAGCCATTTTACTATAACACTGCTAGAAAAAAATGACCCTTTAAAAGGTTAAAACAATTATTACTATTCATTATTTGCCTCCCTATACGGTTAAAACTTAAAACTAAGCCACACATTAAAGGGGTGATTTTTATACATCCTTTTTATTAGTTCTTTTTGTCCGTTCATTTATTTTTAGACATTTGTAATCAATCGATGATTCTTAAAAAAATTCATAATTTGAATCATTAGCTTGTGTTTCTGCCTCACGAAGTAGAACAGACGGAAATTTTTCTCATTATTTTTCCTGAAGCTGAACTTTGTTTAGTACTGTTAATGCAATATTGCAATATAAACTTACCTGCATATTCACAGCCATAATTAAAGTTCATACCATTAGAAATGTGCTTGTTGCTCAATAAAGCTATGTCAATTCCATTCACTTCCAGTTCATTAAAATATTTCTAAATCTTTTTTGTAATAATTAATAAAATTTAACTTTTATTTGTTTATTTTCTGTAAGAATTCTACTAATAACTAAGAAATGTTATAGCTGAACCATCGTTAATGCTGATTGAGTTAATAGGCTTTAATCCGATTACTTTCTTACAATCAGACTGATAAAAATGCAGAATTGCAATCTTTCGGCTTAACCTTTCTTTATTTACTTACCAATATGTTTATTTGTTTAATTAATTCTTGTTACTTCAAAGGTGTAATTTTACATTAATTATTCCTAAAAATGTTTTGTACTTAATTTTTTTAATTCGTCTTTTTATTACACGCTCGTATACGAAGTATATAGTTTAATTATATTAACGTTCCGTTTTTTAAGCAACACGAGGGCTGTTTTGGGACGGACCTCGTAATTTTAAACCTCGGTCAGATGACGAGGACGACGCCTGAGCTGGCATCCCCCTCTCCAAACTTCCTTTTGTCTTACTGACCGTCCGTGTGCTTGTGAATATAATAACTCAAAAATCCAAGGATGTAGACGGGTGAAGTTTTACTCGTGGTTTTATCACCTAAATTGGAGATGTGCGCCAAATCCATTCAAGGGTTTACTGTCTGTCGGTACGTTTATGCTTATAGGTGAAAGCGTTTACTCAAGAACGTAACAGAACTGCATAAATTTTAATATGTGTTCTTTATACCAAAATTAAAGATCCGAGTACACTGATCGTTTCGAAATGCCAAGACTAGCATTTTTTGACGATTTTACTTAGGTGACGAGCATTGGGTAAAATGAGCGCATTTCCGGAGTTCTTTGTTAGGTCACGCTAAGTAAAATGTAAACGTCTCCCCCTCCACTTTTCAATTCACCCCTATTTTGGTGAAATTAACTCCGCCTGGTGCATGCCCAAAAGCGCGGAGGATTTCGGAATCCGAGAATCATCTATGGTTTTGGATTAAATCCGTCAACGGATAGACCATCTGTTTGTTTGTCTGTCCATGTAAATGTGAACATTATAATTCAAAAAAATACCAAACCAGATGAGTGAAATTTTGTCTGTGGTCTTGACGTCAAAATTGTAGATATTTGACGTCAAATTTTGGACCCAATAATTGATCAGAAGGAGGAGGTTCAAAATGGAAATCAATATCATACAAAGAAAGCAGAAAAAACAAAGATAAACTCAGAGGTAATCGAAAAAAAACAAAAAGTAAACGAGGAATTCATTCTAGTCCATTTGTTCAAGGGATAAGGACTTTATTCGAAATGGATTCAAAATAATAATTGGGAAATTTTTCTGTAATAAGCTCGCATTACGCCAAACATAGCTTCTCTTAGCCCGAAATTTCCCAAACAAAAGACAAAGGATATCTGTATTCCAAAAAGCATATTTTCAAAAGAAAGAGGAAAAACAAAATCACAAACATTAAAACGCTAATAAGATTGATTAAAAATATCAGCCATCTGGCTAATTTTCTGGCCATCGTAAATAAAAACTTACCCTATGCCCATAGTTGAGGAAAAACAGAAGGTCTTCACGTAATCACGCGCTAACTTTCTTTTCCTCTCATTCTTTCAAAATGCATACTCGATTCTCTTCACTACACTGGGAAACTAAACACAAAGATGCGCTGACGAGAATGTGGAGAGGAAAACTCTTTTTCTGATTCTGATATTAAAAGTACTTTGCACCCAGGGCCGAATCAGACCCTTTAGGGGGCCTTAGGCAACGCAAGTCATGGGGCCCCTTTTCTCCCAACAATCAATAAAAAACCAGATATTTTTTATTGATTTTAATTTAATCTTATATGAGCAGTTAACTAGTAACAGATATTATGACAAGTTGAAACAATAAAACATTTAATTTCGGGTCACCTTTAAGAGAATGAGAATTTTTTCAGTCAGCCAACAGCGAAAAAAATTGGACCAGACTGATTTGTTTGCGAAATTGAAAACATGAAAAAAAGAAGAAAAACTAAGTATAATATTTTGAACTTTGGACGATACTTGACTTCAATTTCAATAATTTCGAATTCATTGCCCTTTAACCCTTAGACTACCATTTTTACTCTATACATTGGATATATGTAACCCGTTTTCAGTCTAATATTTAGGGGGCCCCAAAGTTACGGGGCCCATAGGCAATTGCATGTTTAATAAACAGGCCCTGTTTACGCCTATTTAACACTATGAAGCATAGAGGAAAGAGTCTTCCGTCTGATTCAAGCGTTAAGCGTGCTTCTCCTGTAACTCTTTCTGGACCCAACCTTGACAGTAAGTGTGATCAGTTAGTGTGTAAAGTTACGATTTGTTATATATAGTTTTGTGTACTAGAAATTTTAACATGATAATGTTTATAGGCTGGTACACTATCTGTAAATTCCGTTATGTGACATGCATGATGAAAAAATCGTTCAAAACACTCTATAGGGCAGACTATTGGATCTAGAGTTACCAAGTTTGGCACGTAGTTACTTCTTGGGTGGTAGGTGCTCACACACACACAAAAAAAGAGTTTAAAAAAATTTAATTAGATTTTGTATTAAAAACTAATCAAATTTTAGCGTTTTTGCGCAATAATTGAGAGCATTTTAACAAAACTTTAAAGTGCAAAAAATTAACTTTTCAGTGATACAAATTTTATATTCTCAAATTTTTTTGGTCTAATTTCAATAAATTTTTAAAAATATTGTTAAGTATAATTTACAAAAATATCCTTCATTGTTTTAGTTATGGAATTTAAACACATATGCTTTGCAACGATATTAAATACATTTTTTGTGTGCACGTTATAGTTGCTATACAGTTAGGAGTAATTTTTTAAAAATAATATAAAGATTAATTTTTAAGACAAAATTTTTAAAAATAATATAAAGATTAATTTTTAAGACAAAATTTTTAAAAATAATATAAAGATTAATTTTTAAGACAAAATTTTAAAAAATAATATAAAGATTAATTTTTAAGATAAAATTTTTAAAAATAAGATAAAGATTAATTTTTAAGACAAAATTTTTAAAAATAATATAAAGATTAATTTTTAATATAATTTTTTTAAATAATAAAAGGCGAATTGAATATAAAATATTATCGTGCTATGATGTTTCGGAAGAGAGGTTCGAATCTCTGTTAATGTTTTTTTTTTAAAGCAACTAGACTAGGAAAGTTTTACTAAAACTTCTGATGCATTGACCGGAGCAGAAAAGCACGCTTTGAGGGCCGAGTTTTGCTCTTGCTATACAACAGGGTTTCTTAAATTATGGGTCACGGCCCCAAGTGGGGTCGCATACATGAACTTCAGGGGCGTGACACATTGGCGCCAAGTGCTCCGCCATAAATTTTTCAATATCAGTAAGAAAAAGTAATTAGGGTAGAATTAGGATTTGAAGCATTTCTTTAAATTTTTGAAAATAAATATGCTCAATTATATTCCTGTTTGTTTATCAATAATTTATGTTTCGCTTTTCTACTACTAGTTTTTTTTTTTTACTTATACTTGGGGTTGCAAAAAAAATTTTTGATTATAGATGGGGTGGCGGGATATTTTTACAACCGAAATAGGTTCGCGATTGGAAAAAGTTTAAGAAGACCCACCATATAATATCGATATGAGATTATTATGATCGATTATGATATAAATTGATCGATACCTTATAATCGGAATCAGACCGCGTAAAAAATTTAAATCATTATACAATATAACCACCATCAAGATTTTGTCAACATTTGAGTGAATATTAGGGGTGTTGTCAAAAAAAACATTTAAATGTTGCATCACTGTTCTATTTCCATTCCACTTCAGTTGTATCCTGTTGCTCAGCAGTCTGCAACATTGTGACCGAAATGAATTAGTAAGGACAAGATTGTTTATGAGATATTCCGGGTCAACGATTTCTGTCTGAATGCCCAATCTGATAAGAAGCGGATGCTTTTCTTCTTTTTAAAATTTCATTTTCATTTCTGCGTAGAGTTATCCATTATTAATGATTGATCAAAATAAGTCCTACGGTTATATAGGACTTATTGTTTAGCAACGGATTCTGAAACCTTCCGCGCTTTTGCGCATGCGCCGGGCGGAGTTATTTTTGTTGGAAATTCAAATGAAATTGTTCAGTCACTGAATGAAACGATTCTCATTGGTTTATTTCATGACGTAGCCGAAGTTACGGCACTAGTCGAAGTCGATTGGTTGTTACAATCTATATATATTGTTCATTTGTGTTTTTAAAACAAGCAGTCGAATGGATGGCTGTCAGTGAGTGTGTAAGCTGCAAGACAGCAGCATGTTTCTTTTTTTAAGTAAACTGGATTAAAGCTATTTTGTATTTAAAACTGCCTGGTATCTGCGTTACTCTGCAATTTACACTCACGACATGCCAACAATTTTCATCAGAATAGGGGCAAAGTGAAGAATGGAAAGGTGATGTTTACATTTTGTTGAGAGTAATCTAACAAAGAACTCCAGAAATGCGCTCATATGACTCATTGCCTGACACCCCTTTCCTGTGTAAATTCGTCCAAAAGTGGTAGTCTCGGAATCCGTTGCTGAAAAGTACTAGTTTGTGTCCTATGTTCTCAGTGAGAAAATTTTAATTTCTTTTTAATCTTTTATTTTCTTTCTATTTTCATTTGGGTCGCTTTTTATTTCAACTCCTCATTTTTTGAAGAGGGTTTAGTTTAGTTATATTAACGCCCCGTTTTTGAAGCAACGCGAGGGTTATTTTGAACCGCGGTCAGATGACGAGACGACAACTGAGCTGGCACCCCCTCTCCAAACTTCCGCACCGCACCAGCGGGTTTTTTAAAGAGATATTATAATGATAAAATGTCAGAAAAAGTTTGCATTTGTTGTATCTGACTACCATGTGTTAGGCCGGCTGAGTTGGATAAGTAATTTTTGAAACTTCAAATCTAAATTGGTTCGAAATTAAGAATAAATATTTTTTATTTAAACAAAATTATGTTCTCAGTAAGCAGGCCGGATTATCAAATAGGCAAAGTAGGCCCCGAACTTTGGGAGAAGCCACGATATATTTACGCGATATATTATTTGTACTATCATTGGATTTCCAAACGGTCATGTGCACGACCATATTCAAATTGAAATCATTTATCTTTTAAATTTCAGAAAATAATGCTTAGGATGTTTCAAATTCGTTTGCATATCAAGAGTGGTACTTTTTTTCATTTGCCAGAATGAGTCGCAAGTCAACAGCCCTAACAAACTATTTATCTGAGCTGAGCATTTAGAAAGCATTAAAAACATTTGTAATTTTTTTACAAGTTCGATTAAAATTACTTATAAAACCCCCATGCCGGCTCTGAAATTTCCATTTCTCGCTATCGGGCGGCAGCCCTAAGAGCGTTTTGGTTTGTAGAGCGACACTGAACTAACGCGCAGTATGAAAACTTATGGCAAAGATAGCGATTTCTATTTTGCTCTCGTTCCCACTACTGCTGTCATGCAGTTCAGTTTGGACAAGCAAACCGAAAAGACTGTAAGTATATTAGCATTCAGAGATCAGAAGCTTCTGGTAACTCCATCTGTGATTGTTCCATCTGCTTACGGTACGCTGATGCCAGTAGATGATTTGCCTTCAGATGGCATTCAGCAAAAGTGTGATGTTGGTTTCTGTTTACGGTACGCTTATGCCATTAGATGATTTGCCATCAGATGGCAGTCCTCAAAAATGTGATGCTGGTTTCTGTTTACGGTACGCTGATGCCAGTAGATGATTTGCCATCAGATGGCAGTCAGCAAAAGTGTGAACGGACCATAAACGACTCTAACGAACCACACATTTGCTGGTTTCCAGTATTGCCCAGCAGGGCCGGATTATTAAATACCCAAACTAGGCAACTGCCTAGGGGCCCCGCAACTTTGGTGGGTCCCGTGGCCACGATATTTTTTGCTGACCCTTCAAATCACTGCCAACCCTGGAGTAACAATTCCAGCGATCCCTAAGTATAAATAACAAGACAGAACAAAAAACCAGTCGCACGATTTTTAGGATGGTTGCGATAATAATCATCAATATAACCGGTTGTAATACATTATCAATTCCTCTTTATCATCGCATCGAGCAACACTAACAGCCCCGAATCATGGAGCTGCAACTGTATGAAACAATGCAACTAAAGGAAACATTCTACCCTTTCACTGCACTCATATGATAACTCCTCTTGTATATATTTTATATTATACTCGGATTGTAACCCTCTATGTACTTTTCATTATATTCTTCTTTGTTCATGTATAATTATGTTCCTTTTTATGTGTTTTAATATCTCATGATGGTTTTTTTTTTTTTTTTGCTTTTCAATCAAGTTTCACGCATACTCATCCAACTTACAGGGAGGCGTGTAGACTCCGAGTTCGGGGGTATGCTGTAGTGTTATGTTATGTACTTTCAGAGCAATTTAAAATTTTGTGCTTATTTAATTTACAAAGGCTGTGAACTCGATTTTATTCGAATTAAAATCAAGTGCTGTTTAAATTTGGAACATTATTTTAATATTACTAATTAATTACTTTTTGCAAGTTTATATTATGCTGTTTTATAATTTAAAAAAAATGTGCGATCATATAATTAAATAGTATTTAGATTGCATTTTAAAAAGTTTCGCATTTTTTTTGTTGCAATTTTGTATAAAATTACTTCTAAATTTAAGTTTTACATTTTTTTATATGCGGTATACTGGAACCAACTCTCTTGAAAGTGATCTGAAGCTAAATGCTTCGCTATTTCAATTTGTTAAAATTTGCTGCTTAAAATTGCTTATATACAGATTAAAATAAAATAAATGAAAATTTATCTAGTTTGGAAGTTAGAGTGGGGAAAACGGGGGCATCGAATCCTGCATTGCCTAAGGGCCCCTAGAGGATTTAAGCCGGAACTGTTGTGTGGCACCACCCGATGGTACTTTCAAGGGTGAGCCATTAGTGGTCTACGCTGGCATGAACATGTTAAATTTAAATTTTTTTTATATGCTACATACCGCCACCAATTCTGTCGAAGGTCACTCGCAATTAATTGTTTTGTTATTTCAGTTTGTCATAATATTTGCTACTTAAAATTTGCTTATATAGATATTAAATTAAAATCAGTAAAAAATATCTGATTTTGTAAGTTTGGAGAGGGAAAGGGGGACCCTGAAACTTGCATTGCTTAAGAGACCCCTGTCAGTGAGGAAAATATAGCCTGGGAAGAACTCTGAGCTGCAGTGAAATCGTCGAAACATTATATTTTTGGAATGTTTTCTATCGCAAAGCGAATAGAATCAACGGGTAGTGATAAACAATAAATTAACTTGAGGAGAAGTATTTGAATGGTGAAAGTTCCAAAAACTCTTCACTCATAATATGAAATATATTTTAGAAATTAATTAACAAAATCGTACTAACTAGCCCCATAACGCCAATTTTGTTTCTCATGTGTGTAGGGATTTATTCTGAAAGCATTTCGATAAACAAACAAGCCCTAAAGTAGCAATGAAGAACTATCTTTCTGAATATTATTTGTAAAAATGGAAGTTGTAATTTATAAGCAAAGAAAAAAACGATTGTTTATAAATGAGAAATTTATTCAGCTTACTAAAAATTAGAAAATTCTAGCTGGTTCTGTAATGAACGCTGCTTCTTCAATGAGGTTGATGTGGTGGATGGAAGACTGAACAATACACACTTTTCTGGAATGCCAGCGTTAAATATCGGCAACTTTTGAAAATATCGCAACTGCCCCAACGTGCCGCGGTCTACCCTATTTTCAAGTATCAAATTATGACAGGCATTAAAGACTTGCTATTTAAATAGTCTTACAAACGTTCTGTTTATTGAGTACATGAACCTAACAATGGAGTCAAATCCCATGACGTCACAGTGCCATTAAAAACGTAGATGTTCGGGCCATCAATCTTCTAATAGCACGTTATCTTTCGAGGTACTGTAACTTCACTTTCTTATTTCTCACGTAAACTGCGCAAGTAATAAACAGAATCTTTCTTCCTCAGATTTCAACAGCGAAAGAAAAATCACGCGATTAAATATTTGTTGAAACAATGAAAACTGTTTAATTTTCATAGTAATAATGTGAAATATTGCTGGAAATTATGCAAAAAAAAGAAAAAAAAATTAAAATTCTCAAAATTAAGAAAAAATGCATGTCAGTTAAATTAATATCATTAGAAATATAATTTTTTAAATTTTAAGGTGGAGCAAAAATCATTTTTGCGCGATAAAATTTTCGGAAGTTATGAAGGGAAAACGGGAAAATTTAGTTTATTTTTCAATTAATTAGAATTCTAACCAAAAATTTCAAACAAATAGCTCCTGGGTGCACAATCCCAGTAGCGTAGGGCAAGGGGGTACAGATGCCCCGGGCGTCAGTTTTAAAGAGCTCCATGAGACAAAACATTAGTGCATTTATTACTCCTTTTCAAGTTATATTTATATGATGGGGGGCGAAAGAAATGATATTACGCCTCGGGCTCCACTTACCCTTGCACGGCACATTAGGGTATATCACGGAAAACGTTCTTTTGAAATTCAAAATTCTAAGTCGATAAAGCGTTGTCACTATGGTCACATATTTACCAAAAAAAGTTTTAGTCAAATTGAAAAATATTTCGGTCTCCCGGAATGGACCTGAAATTCGAAATTTTTTGTCAAAAACGTACATTTTCAATTTTTTCAAAAATGTGAAAACAAAAATTTGCTTTCTATTTAAGTACGAAAATGTGAAGTTTAGCATGTTAATTAATAGTAAAAAAAATATTATATCTGTCATGTAAAATTTAGATCTCCTGGAATCTATATGAAAATCTTAATTTTTCTGCCAAATACGCACATTTTTCAATCTTCAATCTATCCTTTAGGTTAATAACAATTCTTTTATTTATAGTCTATATGACAGTATAGCTTTTTGAAATAGCGAAAAATATTATGTGGTGAAATCGCAAATACAATAAAATCCAGGTAAACCGAAACCCGAGTTATCCGAAATGCCTCGGAAATCGCAAACCCAGAAAACACGTACTACTAAACGTACGTAAACACTAAATGGAAATAATCGCGAAGGCGAGACTTTTTTTGCAACAATATCCTCATTTTTTTCTGTTAAACCTTCGCAAGAAGCTCAGTGAATAATTTTAGAATTTTAAAATTAATATGGACGGATATTAACAATATTAATTACGAGATTGTTTACCTATGCCTATGGTGGGCATTGCGCCAGAATTCGCCGGTGCTAATATTGCTCCCGACGGAGGATTAACTTTTATGAAGAACATAAGTGTAGCCTACAAAGATTATTATGAAAGCATTTCTCTGTAGATTTGAATGAATCTTAACACAATCTTCAAAAAATAAATGAAACAAACAAACGACTGCTTCTAATGAACGTTTTAAAGCATTTTTGAACAATTCAATTGATCCATTGGAGG
>BGPR01038846.1:0-14535 GCA_013235015.1 Araneus ventricosus | reverse complement strand
TGGAACTCTCATTCCCCGAAGACCAGATCTTACCACTAGGCCACCACAACTTCGTGAGATTTTTCAAAATGGGGTGAGAATGTGCTGATACTCTTTTTTTTTCTTTCTGCACAGGTGCTCTCTACTGGCTAACAGTGAAAGTCAGCAGGTTCCCAGGTTACCACCAATCAGCAACATAGCTATGAGCTGCTTACCCATTTTCACGATAAACTTGTTGGCACATTCTCGCCCCACCTGGCAGAATCCAGTGGCGTAGAGAAGATAATTGGCGTCCTGAGCATTATAAAATTTTTTCAGCCCCAGTCGATATCATTGGCAAAGCAAGTGTAAACATCTTCCGGGTCATGATATTATTTTTTTTTCACCTCCGTGTCATATTTGGTCTTAAAAAGTGACAAGCTCACTAACCTTTTGTCTTCATGGCATTCATTAAGACTTGGTGCTTTGTGGCATCCTTACTGCCTTCACTGGCACAATCTCACCTCATTCTCCGCTACGTTATAATACATTCAAAACTGTAAGTAAATTTCAGGGAGTAGAAACGAGATGCCGAGTGGATTTGGATATTCGCATAGCGTCGATAAGTGACACCCAGGATATGGGTTTTTCGTCCCCAGTCGTCAGCAGTGGCTTAACAAGAGCGAATAGCGCCCGGGGTATTGTAATAATCCCCCCCCCTAATTTCATTTGATTTAAAAATGCGACATAATCGCACTAATGTTTTGTCTCTATGATGTCCCTTAAGACTGGCGCCCGGGGCATCTATACCCCTTGCCCCCGGTCGCTACGCTACAGGGTCTGGAGAGTGGCGACAGCTGCGGATACCACTACTTTGAATGAATCTCAAAATATCCTTTTCACTAATATGAATTTTTAACCACTCCCCGGTTAATTTCTCCCTGTTTCTCCTGTTGTTCTCAACTTATTGAACAGGCGAAATTTCTTAAGGGGAGTCAGTACCCTATATACTTTCTAAAATTCGAAATTAAGATTCGAATCTAAAATTTGAAATCTTCATTTCAAGACCTTTCCAACGATATAAGTCTTTTACTCGTATTCATATTATAAGTAAGTTATAATAATCTTTAAAAAAATGTAAACAGATTAACGTAACACAAGATTCTTGTCTTTAACTTGAATATCTCAAAATGGTATTTTTGAAACTACTTGTACCTTTTCCTCAAAATCTATTGCATATATGCTCTTGAAATTTTTACCACCTATTCTATACATATAAAGGTGATGATGTGAAATTGTTTTCTGATATTCCATAAATATTTCTAAATACTGCTTAATAATCTTGTGTTAGAAGACTGCATTTTTTGAAAAATTCACAGTGACATTCAATTAAATTTTTTAAAAAACTCAAGTTATATTTATGTAAGAATGTCATCTCAGCATAGAGATAAATGTCTTCTTAAACTGTATAAAAAATTTCAAACATGTATCTATAATAGATTGTGACCTTTTCCATCTCTCTGCTTTCGCCATTATGTGCTAGACAGTTAAGGAGCGTCTTCCGATGTCTCTTCCGCTTCATGTCCGCCACACTGTTTTAATAACCAAAAGGTTATAATAGCAGGGGCATGAAATGGTGTTCTGTTCTATAATAGATTGTGAGAAAAGGTACATAGAAAATGGTAAATTTAACATTGGCGGCATAGAGGGTACCGACTCCCCTTAAAAGGGCGGTAGTAGGACGCGAGGTACGGTTGAAAATTTTTTTCTTCTTTTCTTTGTTTGAGTTGTTACTTCATATTTTTTATGTCTTGGGGATGTCTTTTCTTCACTTTTCCACTTCAGGATTTTTCGGGTCACATAAGGGTCTTAACTTTTAGACTGGTGTCAAGCCCTTAACAGCAAAAATTCCTGTTTGAATCTCTGCTTCTTGAAAAAGTGCAAGGCCAGATTACTCCATTTTGTTTTAGTGCTTCACTTTGTTCTACTCCATAATACAGAGTTATTCAAATGGTTATAAATTCCTTGTAAACAACAATAACAAGAAAACAAATTTGAACACAGTGCCAAAAAGGAGCTCAAAATTATTTCGCTTACGTTATCATTGCTCAATGCGACTGTCTTCGGTCACGCAGGTAATATCCAATCGGTAGTCCATTTCACAATAATGTGAATCATTCTCTTTGCGCACTTTCAGTTCGTTCACTGTTTGCACGCAAAGGAGGCGTTAAGACGGAATCTACGACGCATCCCAACGAAATGAAGTCACAAAAAGTAATTTCAGAAGATTTAGATAAAGACGTGCAGAACATGCATATGGCTATCGAAGACCCATCAATGGCTGCGAACAGTGGCGAATCCAGGGAGGGGCTATGGGCTGCAGCCCTCCCCAGAGCTAAACCAGAAATCTTGATTTTATTTAAAATCACTACAACTGTTTGCTTTTAATTTCCCTTTTTAAAAAAAAATAATGAAAACGTGACAGCATTGCTTTCTGGCTTGATAGGCTCGAAAATTTTCCTACTTTTCTAGTCATTCCACTTGTAGCGTTGACGCGGTCGAAACCATTTTTTTGGCTAGTTAGTTCATTGTATTTTTTATTAAATTATCGAAAGTATTGTAATATTCTTTATGATTCTTATTGTCAGGTGAATAAAGTCTGTAAAGTTAAAGAGTTTTGGTTTACATAAGCCATGAAGTTCGACATTCGTCACAACGATACAAAATTTTTATAACCTCACCCCCCTTCCTCCTCAGTCCTGAATCATGGATTCGTCACTGGCTGAGAATATGCTTCTCAATGTCCAGTGTGAAATGAGCTGCCGCATGGATGTTGCCCGAGTGATGTCTCATCGGGCAATTGTCATATACGCGAACACAACTTTATGCTTCCTTCTGCAATGTTCTGCGAACATGTTTCTCAATGTCCGGTGTGAAATAAACTGTCACACGCATAGGCGGCTGGTGCACCAAAAAAGTGGGGGGTCAAAAGAGATGCGAGTGCGTGGGTCGGGGGCCACTAAAGCTGTTTTTTTGTAAAATTGGGCTATATTATTGGATTTTAATGTCATTATTGATTAAATTCTTCGACCTTCTCTAAACAATTCGGGACACGGCCTCAAAAATCGGAACGGATTACCACCGTAGACTCCCTCCTTCCAATTCAAAGTTCCATTTCAATTCTTATGAAATGATAACATGAGAAAAATATAAAACACTTATCTATTAAGTCAGTTCTTCTTTCTTTAAATTCGTGAATCTATCAATGATGTCGTCACAAAGCGGCATACTCCCAAACACAGAAAAAGCAGGTCAGTTATAAATTTATTTATTTGATATTATACAATATACATCCGTATTATAAATTAGAAGAAAAATAGCCTGCGATTTTTGATTTCCGCAAATTGATCTATTACTTTAGTAAAGTCAATATCTGTAGTATTTTCGATCTTCAAAAAAGCAAGTGCAAAAAGCCTCTCTTGACACATACTATTTCTAAGGTATGATTTTAAAGATCTTAAGCATGAAAAACTTCTCTCACATAATGCAGTTGAGACAGGTATCAAAAGAGTTTGGTCAAGTATGGAAATATGTCACAGAGTTCCTCTTCAACAAGAAAATTGCACCTTTTCCTCGGTCTCCTTGAATATTTCTGGCAAAGAGTCGATGCATTTTTTATACATTTTCTGAAAAATTTGTATCTCTTCCTTTATTTTTTCCATATCAAGATCATATGTTTCAGAGACTTTTTGAATTGATGCATTTTTTATAACTCTTGCTAGCTCGTACTTCTTTTCTTTTCTCGGTATGTTTCCCTCCATCATTTTTCGATGGATCATTAATTTTGAACTTCGAAAAGTGGGGGGGGCAAGGCCCCTTTGCTTTTGGAAGTGAGGGGGCAGTTGCCCCCCTTGCCCCCCCGGACGAGCCGCCTATGGTCACACGGATGTTTCCCGAGTGACCAAGAGATGTCTCATATGTCATATACGATAGTCTCTATGACATCTGAGATGTCTCAGATGTCATATATGTCATATACGCGAACACAACGTTGTGCTTCCTTCTGTAATGTTATGCGAACATGCTTCTCACTGTCCGGTGTGAAATGAGCTTCCACACGGAGGTAGCCCGAGTGACCAAGAGATGTCTCATGTGTCATATACGATAGTCTCTATGACATCTGAGATGTCTCAAATGTCATATACGCGAGCACAACTTTATGCTTCCTTCTGTAATGTTCTGCGAACATGCTTTTCAATATCCGGTGTAAAATGAGCTACCGCACGGATGTTGCACGAGTGATCAAGAGATGTCTCTTGGAGCAATTATCATGTACGCGAACACAACTTGATGCTTCCTTCTGTAATGTTTTAACAGTGCCACTACCTATCATTGTTTTCAAGGAAGTTGTAACCACTTGAAATTGCTGCAATTGTTTTGAATAACCCTATATATTTAACACTTTATAAGGCCGTGGTAACTATATTCAGCACCAACTTCATCAATTTTTAAATGCATTTTTTAAAGTTGTCATAAGTTCTCGCCTCAAACAAAAACCTAGATGTAACCAATTTCTTTTCTCAAACCATAAAGAAGTATCTGGACTTGATAATTAATTAATCATTAGCAAAATTAATTAACAAAAAATTAATGTCATCGAATATGCTAAATGAATTTCTTTTCTTAAATGAATCTCAATCCCAAAGCCATTTTACTATAACACTGCTAGAAAAAAATGACCCTTTAAAAGGTTAAAACAATTATTACTATTCATTATTTGCCTCCCTATACGGTTAAAACTTAAAACTAAGCCACACATTAAAGGGGTGATTTTTATACATCCTTTTTATTAGTTCTTTTTGTCCGTTCATTTATTTTTAGACATTTGTAATCAATCGATGATTCTTAAAAAAATTCATAATTTGAATCATTAGCTTGTGTTTCTGCCTCACGAAGTAGAACAGACGGAAATTTTTCTCATTATTTTTCCTGAAGCTGAACTTTGTTTAGTACTGTTAATGCAATATTGCAATATAAACTTACCTGCATATTCACAGCCATAATTAAAGTTCATACCATTAGAAATGTGCTTGTTGCTCAATAAAGCTATGTCAATTCCATTCACTTCCAGTTCATTAAAATATTTCTAAATCTTTTTTGTAATAATTAATAAAATTTAACTTTTATTTGTTTATTTTCTGTAAGAATTCTACTAATAACTAAGAAATGTTATAGCTGAACCATCGTTAATGCTGATTGAGTTAATAGGCTTTAATCCGATTACTTTCTTACAATCAGACTGATAAAAATGCAGAATTGCAATCTTTCGGCTTAACCTTTCTTTATTTACTTACCAATATGTTTATTTGTTTAATTAATTCTTGTTACTTCAAAGGTGTAATTTTACATTAATTATTCCTAAAAATGTTTTGTACTTAATTTTTTTAATTCGTCTTTTTATTACACGCTCGTATACGAAGTATATAGTTTAATTATATTAACGTTCCGTTTTTTAAGCAACACGAGGGCTGTTTTGGGACGGACCTCGTAATTTTAAACCTCGGTCAGATGACGAGGACGACGCCTGAGCTGGCATCCCCCTCTCCAAACTTCCTTTTGTCTTACTGACCGTCCGTGTGCTTGTGAATATAATAACTCAAAAATCCAAGGATGTAGACGGGTGAAGTTTTACTCGTGGTTTTATCACCTAAATTGGAGATGTGCGCCAAATCCATTCAAGGGTTTACTGTCTGTCGGTACGTTTATGCTTATAGGTGAAAGCGTTTACTCAAGAACGTAACAGAACTGCATAAATTTTAATATGTGTTCTTTATACCAAAATTAAAGATCCGAGTACACTGATCGTTTCGAAATGCCAAGACTAGCATTTTTTGACGATTTTACTTAGGTGACGAGCATTGGGTAAAATGAGCGCATTTCCGGAGTTCTTTGTTAGGTCACGCTAAGTAAAATGTAAACGTCTCCCCCTCCACTTTTCAATTCACCCCTATTTTGGTGAAATTAACTCCGCCTGGTGCATGCCCAAAAGCGCGGAGGATTTCGGAATCCGAGAATCATCTATGGTTTTGGATTAAATCCGTCAACGGATAGACCATCTGTTTGTTTGTCTGTCCATGTAAATGTGAACATTATAATTCAAAAAAATACCAAACCAGATGAGTGAAATTTTGTCTGTGGTCTTGACGTCAAAATTGTAGATATTTGACGTCAAATTTTGGACCCAATAATTGATCAGAAGGAGGAGGTTCAAAATGGAAATCAATATCATACAAAGAAAGCAGAAAAAACAAAGATAAACTCAGAGGTAATCGAAAAAAAACAAAAAGTAAACGAGGAATTCATTCTAGTCCATTTGTTCAAGGGATAAGGACTTTATTCGAAATGGATTCAAAATAATAATTGGGAAATTTTTCTGTAATAAGCTCGCATTACGCCAAACATAGCTTCTCTTAGCCCGAAATTTCCCAAACAAAAGACAAAGGATATCTGTATTCCAAAAAGCATATTTTCAAAAGAAAGAGGAAAAACAAAATCACAAACATTAAAACGCTAATAAGATTGATTAAAAATATCAGCCATCTGGCTAATTTTCTGGCCATCGTAAATAAAAACTTACCCTATGCCCATAGTTGAGGAAAAACAGAAGGTCTTCACGTAATCACGCGCTAACTTTCTTTTCCTCTCATTCTTTCAAAATGCATACTCGATTCTCTTCACTACACTGGGAAACTAAACACAAAGATGCGCTGACGAGAATGTGGAGAGGAAAACTCTTTTTCTGATTCTGATATTAAAAGTACTTTGCACCCAGGGCCGAATCAGACCCTTTAGGGGGCCTTAGGCAACGCAAGTCATGGGGCCCCTTTTCTCCCAACAATCAATAAAAAACCAGATATTTTTTATTGATTTTAATTTAATCTTATATGAGCAGTTAACTAGTAACAGATATTATGACAAGTTGAAACAATAAAACATTTAATTTCGGGTCACCTTTAAGAGAATGAGAATTTTTTCAGTCAGCCAACAGCGAAAAAAATTGGACCAGACTGATTTGTTTGCGAAATTGAAAACATGAAAAAAAGAAGAAAAACTAAGTATAATATTTTGAACTTTGGACGATACTTGACTTCAATTTCAATAATTTCGAATTCATTGCCCTTTAACCCTTAGACTACCATTTTTACTCTATACATTGGATATATGTAACCCGTTTTCAGTCTAATATTTAGGGGGCCCCAAAGTTACGGGGCCCATAGGCAATTGCATGTTTAATAAACAGGCCCTGTTTACGCCTATTTAACACTATGAAGCATAGAGGAAAGAGTCTTCCGTCTGATTCAAGCGTTAAGCGTGCTTCTCCTGTAACTCTTTCTGGACCCAACCTTGACAGTAAGTGTGATCAGTTAGTGTGTAAAGTTACGATTTGTTATATATAGTTTTGTGTACTAGAAATTTTAACATGATAATGTTTATAGGCTGGTACACTATCTGTAAATTCCGTTATGTGACATGCATGATGAAAAAATCGTTCAAAACACTCTATAGGGCAGACTATTGGATCTAGAGTTACCAAGTTTGGCACGTAGTTACTTCTTGGGTGGTAGGTGCTCACACACACACAAAAAAAGAGTTTAAAAAAATTTAATTAGATTTTGTATTAAAAACTAATCAAATTTTAGCGTTTTTGCGCAATAATTGAGAGCATTTTAACAAAACTTTAAAGTGCAAAAAATTAACTTTTCAGTGATACAAATTTTATATTCTCAAATTTTTTTGGTCTAATTTCAATAAATTTTTAAAAATATTGTTAAGTATAATTTACAAAAATATCCTTCATTGTTTTAGTTATGGAATTTAAACACATATGCTTTGCAACGATATTAAATACATTTTTTGTGTGCACGTTATAGTTGCTATACAGTTAGGAGTAATTTTTTAAAAATAATATAAAGATTAATTTTTAAGACAAAATTTTTAAAAATAATATAAAGATTAATTTTTAAGACAAAATTTTTAAAAATAATATAAAGATTAATTTTTAAGACAAAATTTTAAAAAATAATATAAAGATTAATTTTTAAGATAAAATTTTTAAAAATAAGATAAAGATTAATTTTTAAGACAAAATTTTTAAAAATAATATAAAGATTAATTTTTAATATAATTTTTTTAAATAATAAAAGGCGAATTGAATATAAAATATTATCGTGCTATGATGTTTCGGAAGAGAGGTTCGAATCTCTGTTAATGTTTTTTTTTTAAAGCAACTAGACTAGGAAAGTTTTACTAAAACTTCTGATGCATTGACCGGAGCAGAAAAGCACGCTTTGAGGGCCGAGTTTTGCTCTTGCTATACAACAGGGTTTCTTAAATTATGGGTCACGGCCCCAAGTGGGGTCGCATACATGAACTTCAGGGGCGTGACACATTGGCGCCAAGTGCTCCGCCATAAATTTTTCAATATCAGTAAGAAAAAGTAATTAGGGTAGAATTAGGATTTGAAGCATTTCTTTAAATTTTTGAAAATAAATATGCTCAATTATATTCCTGTTTGTTTATCAATAATTTATGTTTCGCTTTTCTACTACTAGTTTTTTTTTTTTACTTATACTTGGGGTTGCAAAAAAAATTTTTGATTATAGATGGGGTGGCGGGATATTTTTACAACCGAAATAGGTTCGCGATTGGAAAAAGTTTAAGAAGACCCACCATATAATATCGATATGAGATTATTATGATCGATTATGATATAAATTGATCGATACCTTATAATCGGAATCAGACCGCGTAAAAAATTTAAATCATTATACAATATAACCACCATCAAGATTTTGTCAACATTTGAGTGAATATTAGGGGTGTTGTCAAAAAAAACATTTAAATGTTGCATCACTGTTCTATTTCCATTCCACTTCAGTTGTATCCTGTTGCTCAGCAGTCTGCAACATTGTGACCGAAATGAATTAGTAAGGACAAGATTGTTTATGAGATATTCCGGGTCAACGATTTCTGTCTGAATGCCCAATCTGATAAGAAGCGGATGCTTTTCTTCTTTTTAAAATTTCATTTTCATTTCTGCGTAGAGTTATCCATTATTAATGATTGATCAAAATAAGTCCTACGGTTATATAGGACTTATTGTTTAGCAACGGATTCTGAAACCTTCCGCGCTTTTGCGCATGCGCCGGGCGGAGTTATTTTTGTTGGAAATTCAAATGAAATTGTTCAGTCACTGAATGAAACGATTCTCATTGGTTTATTTCATGACGTAGCCGAAGTTACGGCACTAGTCGAAGTCGATTGGTTGTTACAATCTATATATATTGTTCATTTGTGTTTTTAAAACAAGCAGTCGAATGGATGGCTGTCAGTGAGTGTGTAAGCTGCAAGACAGCAGCATGTTTCTTTTTTTAAGTAAACTGGATTAAAGCTATTTTGTATTTAAAACTGCCTGGTATCTGCGTTACTCTGCAATTTACACTCACGACATGCCAACAATTTTCATCAGAATAGGGGCAAAGTGAAGAATGGAAAGGTGATGTTTACATTTTGTTGAGAGTAATCTAACAAAGAACTCCAGAAATGCGCTCATATGACTCATTGCCTGACACCCCTTTCCTGTGTAAATTCGTCCAAAAGTGGTAGTCTCGGAATCCGTTGCTGAAAAGTACTAGTTTGTGTCCTATGTTCTCAGTGAGAAAATTTTAATTTCTTTTTAATCTTTTATTTTCTTTCTATTTTCATTTGGGTCGCTTTTTATTTCAACTCCTCATTTTTTGAAGAGGGTTTAGTTTAGTTATATTAACGCCCCGTTTTTGAAGCAACGCGAGGGTTATTTTGAACCGCGGTCAGATGACGAGACGACAACTGAGCTGGCACCCCCTCTCCAAACTTCCGCACCGCACCAGCGGGTTTTTTAAAGAGATATTATAATGATAAAATGTCAGAAAAAGTTTGCATTTGTTGTATCTGACTACCATGTGTTAGGCCGGCTGAGTTGGATAAGTAATTTTTGAAACTTCAAATCTAAATTGGTTCGAAATTAAGAATAAATATTTTTTATTTAAACAAAATTATGTTCTCAGTAAGCAGGCCGGATTATCAAATAGGCAAAGTAGGCCCCGAACTTTGGGAGAAGCCACGATATATTTACGCGATATATTATTTGTACTATCATTGGATTTCCAAACGGTCATGTGCACGACCATATTCAAATTGAAATCATTTATCTTTTAAATTTCAGAAAATAATGCTTAGGATGTTTCAAATTCGTTTGCATATCAAGAGTGGTACTTTTTTTCATTTGCCAGAATGAGTCGCAAGTCAACAGCCCTAACAAACTATTTATCTGAGCTGAGCATTTAGAAAGCATTAAAAACATTTGTAATTTTTTTACAAGTTCGATTAAAATTACTTATAAAACCCCCATGCCGGCTCTGAAATTTCCATTTCTCGCTATCGGGCGGCAGCCCTAAGAGCGTTTTGGTTTGTAGAGCGACACTGAACTAACGCGCAGTATGAAAACTTATGGCAAAGATAGCGATTTCTATTTTGCTCTCGTTCCCACTACTGCTGTCATGCAGTTCAGTTTGGACAAGCAAACCGAAAAGACTGTAAGTATATTAGCATTCAGAGATCAGAAGCTTCTGGTAACTCCATCTGTGATTGTTCCATCTGCTTACGGTACGCTGATGCCAGTAGATGATTTGCCTTCAGATGGCATTCAGCAAAAGTGTGATGTTGGTTTCTGTTTACGGTACGCTTATGCCATTAGATGATTTGCCATCAGATGGCAGTCCTCAAAAATGTGATGCTGGTTTCTGTTTACGGTACGCTGATGCCAGTAGATGATTTGCCATCAGATGGCAGTCAGCAAAAGTGTGAACGGACCATAAACGACTCTAACGAACCACACATTTGCTGGTTTCCAGTATTGCCCAGCAGGGCCGGATTATTAAATACCCAAACTAGGCAACTGCCTAGGGGCCCCGCAACTTTGGTGGGTCCCGTGGCCACGATATTTTTTGCTGACCCTTCAAATCACTGCCAACCCTGGAGTAACAATTCCAGCGATCCCTAAGTATAAATAACAAGACAGAACAAAAAACCAGTCGCACGATTTTTAGGATGGTTGCGATAATAATCATCAATATAACCGGTTGTAATACATTATCAATTCCTCTTTATCATCGCATCGAGCAACACTAACAGCCCCGAATCATGGAGCTGCAACTGTATGAAACAATGCAACTAAAGGAAACATTCTACCCTTTCACTGCACTCATATGATAACTCCTCTTGTATATATTTTATATTATACTCGGATTGTAACCCTCTATGTACTTTTCATTATATTCTTCTTTGTTCATGTATAATTATGTTCCTTTTTATGTGTTTTAATATCTCATGATGGTTTTTTTTTTTTTTTTGCTTTTCAATCAAGTTTCACGCATACTCATCCAACTTACAGGGAGGCGTGTAGACTCCGAGTTCGGGGGTATGCTGTAGTGTTATGTTATGTACTTTCAGAGCAATTTAAAATTTTGTGCTTATTTAATTTACAAAGGCTGTGAACTCGATTTTATTCGAATTAAAATCAAGTGCTGTTTAAATTTGGAACATTATTTTAATATTACTAATTAATTACTTTTTGCAAGTTTATATTATGCTGTTTTATAATTTAAAAAAAATGTGCGATCATATAATTAAATAGTATTTAGATTGCATTTTAAAAAGTTTCGCATTTTTTTTGTTGCAATTTTGTATAAAATTACTTCTAAATTTAAGTTTTACATTTTTTTATATGCGGTATACTGGAACCAACTCTCTTGAAAGTGATCTGAAGCTAAATGCTTCGCTATTTCAATTTGTTAAAATTTGCTGCTTAAAATTGCTTATATACAGATTAAAATAAAATAAATGAAAATTTATCTAGTTTGGAAGTTAGAGTGGGGAAAACGGGGGCATCGAATCCTGCATTGCCTAAGGGCCCCTAGAGGATTTAAGCCGGAACTGTTGTGTGGCACCACCCGATGGTACTTTCAAGGGTGAGCCATTAGTGGTCTACGCTGGCATGAACATGTTAAATTTAAATTTTTTTTATATGCTACATACCGCCACCAATTCTGTCGAAGGTCACTCGCAATTAATTGTTTTGTTATTTCAGTTTGTCATAATATTTGCTACTTAAAATTTGCTTATATAGATATTAAATTAAAATCAGTAAAAAATATCTGATTTTGTAAGTTTGGAGAGGGAAAGGGGGACCCTGAAACTTGCATTGCTTAAGAGACCCCTGTCAGTGAGGAAAATATAGCCTGGGAAGAACTCTGAGCTGCAGTGAAATCGTCGAAACATTATATTTTTGGAATGTTTTCTATCGCAAAGCGAATAGAATCAACGGGTAGTGATAAACAATAAATTAACTTGAGGAGAAGTATTTGAATGGTGAAAGTTCCAAAAACTCTTCACTCATAATATGAAATATATTTTAGAAATTAATTAACAAAATCGTACTAACTAGCCCCATAACGCCAATTTTGTTTCTCATGTGTGTAGGGATTTATTCTGAAAGCATTTCGATAAACAAACAAGCCCTAAAGTAGCAATGAAGAACTATCTTTCTGAATATTATTTGTAAAAATGGAAGTTGTAATTTATAAGCAAAGAAAAAAACGATTGTTTATAAATGAGAAATTTATTCAGCTTACTAAAAATTAGAAAATTCTAGCTGGTTCTGTAATGAACGCTGCTTCTTCAATGAGGTTGATGTGGTGGATGGAAGACTGAACAATACACACTTTTCTGGAATGCCAGCGTTAAATATCGGCAACTTTTGAAAATATCGCAACTGCCCCAACGTGCCGCGGTCTACCCTATTTTCAAGTATCAAATTATGACAGGCATTAAAGACTTGCTATTTAAATAGTCTTACAAACGTTCTGTTTATTGAGTACATGAACCTAACAATGGAGTCAAATCCCATGACGTCACAGTGCCATTAAAAACGTAGATGTTCGGGCCATCAATCTTCTAATAGCACGTTATCTTTCGAGGTACTGTAACTTCACTTTCTTATTTCTCACGTAAACTGCGCAAGTAATAAACAGAATCTTTCTTCCTCAGATTTCAACAGCGAAAGAAAAATCACGCGATTAAATATTTGTTGAAACAATGAAAACTGTTTAATTTTCATAGTAATAATGTGAAATATTGCTGGAAATTATGCAAAAAAAAGAAAAAAAAATTAAAATTCTCAAAATTAAGAAAAAATGCATGTCAGTTAAATTAATATCATTAGAAATATAATTTTTTAAATTTTAAGGTGGAGCAAAAATCATTTTTGCGCGATAAAATTTTCGGAAGTTATGAAGGGAAAACGGGAAAATTTAGTTTATTTTTCAATTAATTAGAATTCTAACCAAAAATTTCAAACAAATAGCTCCTGGGTGCACAATCCCAGTAGCGTAGGGCAAGGGGGTACAGATGCCCCGGGCGTCAGTTTTAAAGAGCTCCATGAGACAAAACATTAGTGCATTTATTACTCCTTTTCAAGTTATATTTATATGATGGGGGGCGAAAGAAATGATATTACGCCTCGGGCTCCACTTACCCTTGCACGGCACATTAGGGTATATCACGGAAAACGTTCTTTTGAAATTCAAAATTCTAAGTCGATAAAGCGTTGTCACTATGGTCACATATTTACCAAAAAAAGTTTTAGTCAAATTGAAAAATATTTCGGTCTCCCGGAATGGACCTGAAATTCGAAATTTTTTGTCAAAAACGTACATTTTCAATTTTTTCAAAAATGTGAAAACAAAAATTTGCTTTCTATTTAAGTACGAAAATGTGAAGTTTAGCATGTTAATTAATAGTAAAAAAAATATTATATCTGTCATGTAAAATTTAGATCTCCTGGAATCTATATGAAAATCTTAATTTTTCTGCCAAATACGCACATTTTTCAATCTTCAATCTATCCTTTAGGTTAATAACAATTCTTTTATTTATAGTCTATATGACAGTATAGCTTTTTGAAATAGCGAAAAATATTATGTGGTGAAATCGCAAATACAATAAAATCCAGGTAAACCGAAACCCGAGTTATCCGAAATGCCTCGGAAATCGCAAACCCAGAAAACACGTACTACTAAACGTACGTAAACACTAAATGGAAATAATCGCGAAGGCGAGACTTTTTTTGCAACAATATCCTCATTTTTTTCTGTTAAACCTTCGCAAGAAGCTCAGTGAATAATTTTAGAATTTTAAAATTAATATGGACGGATATTAACAATATTAATTACGAGATTGTTTACCTATGCCTATGGTGGGCATTGCGCCAGAATTCGCCGGTGCTAATATTGCTCCCGACGGAGGATTAACTTTTATGAAGAACATAAGTGTAGCCTACAAAGATTATTATGAAAGCATTTCTCTGTAGATTTGAATGAATCTTAACACAATCTTCAAAAAATAAATGAAACAAACAAACGACTGCTTCTAATGAACGTTTTAAAGCATTTTTGAACAATTCAATTGATCCATTGGAGG
>BGPR01038845.1:0-14536 GCA_013235015.1 Araneus ventricosus | reverse complement strand
CTCATCAGCAATGTTTAGTCCACACTTTTTGTAGCAGTTTGATATTGGTTTGGACGAAACAATGTCCCACGCATTGCGAATTGTCTACATCTTTCAAAACTTGAAAAGAAAGAAAATTCTAGTACTATTCAGACAAGAAAAAGCACGATTTTGCTCATTTTTTAAACATATGCCCTCCAAAAAGCTTGATTTTATAAATAATGATTTTATTAAAGGATGGTTTTAACATGTTTCGATATTGTAATGATTCTGTTCTTGCAGATTTGATTTTAAAAAGCGGCTGATTTCATAATCCAGTGATTTTATCAGTGGCGGTTACTGTAGCATCAATTCTCATCTGCGGGTGGTTCACTATCACCCAACAGCAGAGGGCTACAATAGATGAATCACATCTCATTTCTATTACACTGGCTTTCCATACCGTAGAAAGACCGCTTCATTTTTAAAGTTTCCATACAGACAGAGTTCTACATTTGATCGCCTTTAAAGCCATACAAATTTGGTATAAAATGCTTCCAAATTTAACTTTAAAGACTTCGTTCTATGTGTCAGCTTGGCAAAAATATTTGAATAACTATGGAAAACGGATAAAAATGGCATTAGTTCAAAATAGTTCCAATTTTTTTTTCATATAAACAGTATAAATTAGACATTTGGCTATATTTCGTGAGAAGATTCAGATTTTCCAAGAAAGAAAATCGGAAGTTTTTATCGCAATTTTCAGGAATTAGTGTTTATGCGAATAAGAATTTAAAAATAAAGCCAAGATAACAAATATAGAGAGATTACCAAAGAATATTATAAAAGAATATCCTAATTATGAAAGGCTTTATTTGTCGAACGAAAAAAGGTTTTAAAAAACATTGCGAAATATACAATGCTTTATATGTCAACCGAAAAATATTTTAGAAAAACATTGTAAAATATTCCACGAACCCTATCGGAAGATACAAAATTACACGCATGTTCAAGTAAGAATTTCCTTTAATTGAAAATTGATAATTCCGCTCTCGAAAAAATAAGTGGGCAAAAGAATTTTTCCTCGGATACAGTAAATGAAACCATAGAACCACCGTCTCACAATGATTTGCAGAATGGAACTTTATGCTGTTTGGCTGCAGAGAGACAGCCTTTCAAATTTGGGACATTCTTTCGCTATCGGCCCGCATTAGCAAGAATTATTAAGCAAGAAGCTTATTTGTCTTAATTGAGTTTTTTATTTGTCGGCCACACATTTTTTTTAAACATCATAGTCTCCAAAATGATATCTTACTGGTCTATGATACGGGAAAACAGTTTTTGTTCTTGGAGCAGTTTCAGGGGAAACTGGCCCACATTTGAGTTTCGTTTCGAGAAAAATCGGGAAACCGACAGCAGCGAGCAATTCATTGCAAAATCGTGAATCGGTTTTGAATAATGGGGGTTAAGAATGGAGTCGGAGGATGGAACCCATTATTATGAAAATCGTTTGGTGAGTGTACGGCGAATGCAGTCCAACAAGCAGGATGAGGGAGAACGGCGCTCTATTCCACGGATATTCCAGGAAGCACGATGCACGGGAAACAAGAAAAACAGCACTTTTACAAATTAGCAACACAAGCAGACACCAAATCTTAATATTTAAAATTCAATGTCTGTTTGCTTCTGTGTTTTAACCTTATACATTTCCACAACTCTTGACGGATTAGAACGAAATTTGGTACACATGTTCCATAGCACCTAGAAGGATTAATTACGCAATTAAAAAGTTTCTAACTCCACCTAAAAGGGGTGAAAGTAGGGGGGTAAAAGATTTAGCGTTTTCCTGCCATAACTTTGGAACCTATAATCGCCCAGAAATTATTTTTACACCCTCTCTTAAAATTTAAAAAATTGCTTTTCAGTGACACCTGTTCTATTTCTGGTTGACTTTTTCTCTCATTTTTAATCAATGTTGAAAATTAATTTAAGTACAAGTTGTAAGAATGCTTTGTTTATTCCAATATCTTTTAAAATGCAAAAGCGCGTGAGTGATTCAAAAGTTACGCAGTTTTATATTTCTCTGTTCAATCACACGCGCGCTTAAAGTTAAATTGATTTCTGTGAATATTTCCATCATTGCTTTTGTGATCACGCGATTTTAGCTCCTTAGGTTTTTATATTTCACTGTTTAATAAACGCGTGCTTTTACCAATGTTAAGCCTAAGTTGCTTTCTGTGGATATTTGCTTTTGTGATCATGCGAATTTAGCTCCTTAGATTTAGAAATGCATAAACAAAAATTAAAATTCGGCCAAATTGTTTTTAAATCCTCGTTGGCATTCCGTCGAGTACTCGATAATCAGGTGAGCCTTATGTTCTTAAGTTTAAGGTTCCTGGATTGGTTTTTAACACGCATCAACGGACAAAAAAGAAATTTTCATTCACCGTTGCATTTTTTAACTGCATGTTTATAGTCTCTTTTTTTACCTTCGTAACATTTATACTTCAGGTATTATTTTTCCCCATTAACAATTACTGCCATACCAATAGAGCTCAAACTCCAAACATTATGTTGTGAATATATATCTGAAACATGCAATTTCTGTTTAGAACGAAATTTGAATTTATAGCGTTTTTGTTTGCTGTCATTCTAACCTATTTCACTTTCTAATTTCTCACGTGCTTTTGTTAATGTTAAAATTAATTTGGACAATTCCACTTTCATTTAACTTTAGCTTTAAATTTTCTAACTACAAATTTTTGGTCCCCTTTTACCTCCGTAGTCGTAGTATCTAGAATTCGTGAATAATTTCCCCTATTACCGACTACTGTCATATCATTTGGATTTCAAGGCTTTTAATATAGTAAGGTGTGAATGCCGATCACAAAATTTAAACAACACACATTTTATGCATATTTTCACAAAAAATATAAACTCAACCGAAAACATTTTCAAAATTATTCACGTTGGCATTCCATCTTGAGCACGTTGCATCTTGTGCAGTGAATATTTATTTGAGCGTTGCTGAATTTTGTAATTGTTGGTTTTTAGCAGCAGTTGATATTAAGATGTTTATCAATTAGTGGGAAAAGGTTGTTATAGCTTGTATTACCCATGTCTACAAGTCAACACATGGAGTTTTGAACAGTGTGAAGATTCCAGAACAGCTGCTAAAATCGGCCCCGCCAAAGTAGCCACCTGGATGGTCGGTAAAACTCGAAAGGAGAATTCGCCCAAAGAGCTTCTTTTCACTCCGTATCTAGTGACACTTGGCACACAAAACCTTTTCGGAAACTCCCAATTAAGAAGGAGTGATGGATGTCCCTTCTCAGTTGAACTGAGACGAGACTATCCATAGACCAGACCGCTAATAGCCAAGACTGTCATTGGACATAAATCAATCGTCTGGTGAAAGGAAGACCTCATCGGTGGACATCACCGAATTATCAGCGAATCCTCACGAATTGGGCGGAAAACTTCACTCGTTGGGCGGACCTCGTCCCTGGGAAAACGGAGGTTTAAGCTGCGACAAAAAGAAAAGAAGGGAGTTGATTTTCGATCGGCGATCACTTATTGATCGGATTCCGATCATAGCATAGTGTTTCGAGTGCTGGATCTTCGGATCGGTTTTAGAAATAACTGAGTCCCTTGCGGCCAGTTGTGTAGCAGAGTTAAGAAGCTGTACGCTTCTGTTTTACTGTTTAAGGAGAGCATAGCTCTCGTATCTGAACTGCTGGAGTTTTATTCGAGATGAGCGGATGCTCATGAGGACTTATTGAACAATAGTTTTAAGTAGAGCCGTTGCTCTGAATGACTGTTATTTCTACCTGCAGAGGCTGTCTCAAACACCATCCTGTAAATTTACTCATGTCTGTAATATTCTGCACATAAATTATCGCTTATTTCGTAATCTATAATAACAAAGAGTAGCTTTAAAATAAAATTATTAGATTTGATACTAGTTTAGCTGTTGATTCACGCTACCCGTGGTCTCACGACGTCGGAGCAGATATCTGTTTCATATCGCAAACTGCGACCTGAATGTTTTAAAAGATACGGTGGGAACAAATAAAGCTCAACTAACAAGAGATCAGCCGACGGCTCATGAAGTGATGGGGAATTTGATTGCTGAAGAGGACGGCGAACCCCTCTCTTACTTGAAGTCTCGTGTGAAACTGAAACAACAATTTTTAATTAATTTGGTCCTTACTGAAATTTAATCTAACTGTGATATAGCTCTTGCCCTCGTTCCATCGAGAATAGCTATCGGACTTTTGGATGGTGACTGACAGCACATTCTCTGCTACAGTTACCTCTGGTCTTAGCTCACACTGAGAATCCTGCATGCAAAGTAAGCAAAAAGTCGGACAAGGCGATTGTCCAACAAATTGCCAACTTATCATTTGGGATGAGTGTACTATGTCAAACAAATCTGCCGTTATCAAGTTTGTTCCTCCCATGGCATGTTCTGGAATGAGAACTCCAAGCAATCTTTACATATATGCTCCAAAGGGGTGGGGGAAACAAAAGTGTTGTTTATTCGAAGCCTTTTAAAGTTGTAATTAATTAGGTATTTTCAGTAAGGATTAGTTATATAAGCGCGAGCGTAGGCGCGGGTAGAACGGCTAGTCACTAATAATAACAGAAATAACACTTTCAATAGCGCCCAGCGTCTATCAGTTGACCAACTCCCACTACGAACATAACTCCGAAGAGATTGACTTTTTGAGCCCAGGGCACACATAGGTTTCCGACAGGACATGTTGTCACATGGAATTCTCCAGAATAATCTCGAGATCTCGGTTCCTAAGAGAGAAAGGGCAAAAACTCGGGTATTTTCTGTTATTTTGTTGCTAAAGTCACCAAACTTGTCGCTAGGATCGAGGTTCGTTGGCTAAGCAACCATTAAGTATATCTGTAAATCTCTCTTTCCTACCCCAAGACTAATACGACAGGGAAACTAAATTACAGATTCGTAACAGTATGTATGTATCTAAATAAAATCCATACCTTAAGTCTGCTATACTGTATATCAGATACAGATTTTTAAAAAAGCGTTAAAGAATTACTAATAGCCCAGATCCTCCGATAACGCTCTGGCGTCACCAACAATAAAACTCGCGCCATAGCACTGCGAGACGTTAAACAGCATTATTTCATTGTTAGAGAATCTAAATTTCAGTAATTTTAAATTTAAAAGAGTAATTGTCGTTCTAATTTCAAATTTAATAGCTCTAAAATAGTGAAATAAAATTTGCTATCCATTGATATAAAATTTATCTCTCTATGAATCAATAGTTCCCGAGAAATTTTAAATTATATTAATCATATATTTCAAATTAATTTCCGTTTTTCAATAGAAAGTAGTAAATTACGTCAGTGGTATATCATGCGATTGATATAGTTAGGACGCCACGATGCACCTCATTATTTAATGCAATCGTGATGATATAATTTGATAATATTTTTTGGCAACGTTTGACAAGCAGAGAAGTGCTTTGTTTTGAAACTAGATTTTCTATCTATCTAGATTTCCTAGATTTTTTTTTAGACCAAGAGGTTTTTTGAATAAAGAAATATGTAAATAAAAAAATATTTCCTGTCATAAAACATATGTTGATTTTATTTGTTTTCAATCAATGTTAAACATTTCTCTCGCATATATATCTAACTCAACACGTCAAATTTGACAGGAAATCTCTCGAATGAAAAGGCAATTTGCACCCGTCATGCCATGACGGGTTATTTTTCTAGTTCTTTATAATTATTATAATCTTTCTATTTGAAAATAAATGGTTTCCACCAGTTCTGAATTTAAAGAAATTCTCTCAAATTCAAATTCAGAATTAAGAGAAATTTATAATAAAAAAGTTGGTGTTATAAGAACAGAGGCACGTCACATTTTCGTGATTAGCACTTCAGATGCTGTTTTAAAGTTAACACTCACTCGTAATTCCTTTGAACGGTAAAATAAAATCGCTACATTTTGATTCATTTTATTTTAAAATACTAAGTAAAAGACCCACGAGTAGTTATTTATCTGTCGTAAAAGCGTCTGCAAACTTCAAACTGCAGACTTGAGAATTAAAAACATCCCTAATGAAATTTTAGGAGGAATGTAGTGTGTCTTTTTTAATCAAATTAATCTCCGTTTTGAAATAAGCGAAATATATTTATGAACAGACCTCATGATTTTAACCACAGTCAATTGACGACGACGTCAGATTCTCTCCACACAACACCAACAGGAGGACATTTGGCAACGAGGGATTTAATGCGAACCAAATGCGTGGGCCTTTTTGGAAATCGGGTCTCGGATCCGGGTCCCTCCGTTTCCGAAGTCGAGACTCTGCTACGAGGCCACCGTGGCCTCATAGCGAATTGAATGCTCCACTTAAATAGAGTTGACTGAACTGATTTATGTTCAAGTAAGGAGTGCATTATTTCTGTCTGGATTGTGATGACTGGGTTAATTAACCGCGATGAATGCTATCTGCGGGTTCAAAATCTTGGAACTAAAAACTTTTTTTCTGGTTGCTGAGTGATAAGAAACATCTAAAAATTGACAGCCGAGTTTCTAGGGCCCTATTTTCGAGCAAGAATTTAAGTTGGTCCTACTGGCCCAAATTACCTGCCAACGCACTTTGCAGATGTAATGAAATTGAAATCCCGGAATGAACCCCGAAGTAATAAGTTTCTTTTATGTATTAATGAAGCAGCAGGTCACTATTATTCTAAGATATAGCCATGTCACTAACCTACTAATAAAGTGATACACCAGTTTTAGAAATCCTTATTACTTATGGAAACCAGGAAGTTGCACCGGGAAAGTAGTTCACAACTGCCAAGATCTTCAAGACAGGAAGCCTGAAGCAGTAAAAAAGCGAAACCCTATTTTTCTATATTTTCGGTGATTAATACAAGACAACAGAGAACGGTGTGTGTGGGAGAGCGAAACATTAGGGGAGGAACGTCCCCGATTTGATTGTACCGGCAATACCAGAACGGTGCGTGCCACCACCAGCATTACGTGATCGCGCCACAGTTCAGTGACTCCTCATTGAAAGTGGTCTCCTTTATGGTAAAGAGCGCGAACAGGCCCAACCAAACAGAAGGGGGGGGGGGTGATCATCGCAGGAAGGAGAAAAGGGGGGGCGGAAGCCCTTTTGTTCTACGTGCCACCTCCACGCCCACTGGAAAGAAGGTCATGGCGACGCAGGTGTCAGATTCAATAGAACTCTAATACTCTCGGTGCCAACAATTTTGAGGGGTTAAGGAAAAGCAAGCGTATTAGTTGTACACTCGTCCCCATTTCGTATGTACACAGAGGGTTGGCCACCGAAATTGGTATTCCTAGAAAGTAGAAGGTGGATTGTAGTAAGGACCTATGTTGGTGGTCTTGCGGTTGGCTTCGCGTGGCAGTACTTGATGGTAGTGGGAAGATTTGTTTTCGGGAGGATGACAGAAAGAAGAACGGCAATTATTGGAGAAGCTCTCAGGTTTTATAATATGTATTTTTAATGCGTGCATCGGTAATTTATTCCTTTTAGCTGCTTTCGACAAAGATTAAAGATTGAGTCTTTGCTAAAGGGGTGCATCTAGTACTCTGGCATGTGGTAAAGGTATCCGACTGTGTTCGGAACATTTTTTGAAAAATAACTATACTATATTTTTTAATGTTATTTTTCAACTTCCATATCTTTAAATAAAACTATGAAAATGATGTAAAATTTGGCTTTCAAAAGAAATAATACTTTTTTAAAAAAACTACAGAGAAATTTGAAGAAAAATGACAAAATATATGCCTTACGCTTCAACAGCCATAGACAAAATCATATTCTAAATATACACTCAATTCACACTTGAGGAGTACATTTTACCGACGGTATCTGTGTAGTATAAAATATTTCATGTACTTCAAAATGGTTTTGAGATATAGCTGAACGTAGTTACTAAGCTGGTAATTTTTCATAAAAAATGCTTTTCGTTATATTTAAACATTTAAAAAATAATACTTAGTTTTAAATTGACCTTGTAGTGTTTAGGACAACATCAAGCGTATTACAAGAAAACAATCTCGAAATTTTCATTATCAATACTTGAATAGCTTTTGAGAAATCATTGTTACGGTCGTCAGTTTTCCTCAAAAATATCATTTCTCAGAAAACGCATTTAAAGTTTTCACGCAACGCAAAATAATGTTACAATTCGGTAATGAAACAGCTGTAACTCCATTTGTAATTCACGTAGGTGGAAGAATTAGACAGTTTTAAGAAAGCTGGTTAAACAGGTTACAACAAAATTAAGTCATAAAAAAGTTTTTTGATAATTTCATCAAGAACGACGATTTTAAAGCAGTCCGGATGCTTTAAGCACTTTGAGAGAACTTTGATAGCAAAATCCATTCATACTCGTGATGCGTCAAATAAGCTCCGTATGGGGAGGGCGTGACGTCACAACACAGCATAAGACAACGTGCAGGCTAAGCTGAGGTGGTTCCAGAGTCAGACCGCTCCACGCAAATGGCGGGATTTATATTTTTTATCTTCCAGGCACTCACGAGGCTGGCGACAGAACATCTACGTCATCATCTACGCCCTGTCCTCAACATATATAAGACTTCAAAATGTATCATCCGTGTTTTGTTGTATTATTTACTTGTATTGTCCCACAGGTAGAAGATCTTATTGGTGAATTCACCTTATTTCTAATACTTGATCATTCTGAGATACGGAAACAATCAACGCTTTTGTGCATGCGCCAGGCGGAATTGATTTCACCAAAAATGAGGTGAAGTGAAAAATGGAGGGAAAGATGTTACATTTTACTTAGCAGTATACAAGAAACATTTATTTTCATTTATTGATTTGTTATGAGACTAACTAAAAAAAAAATTAAGTTACCTTAATCGGACAGATGTCACGACAGAACAAGAACTCAAGAAAAGCGGCTCTTCTTACTCATGCCTGTCATCCCTTTACGTAGTGAAATCGTCCAAAAGTGCTGGTCTCGGGTTTTTTTTGAAGCAATTAGTTATGTCATGAAAAATTTAAGAAAAATAAAATAATACCTAAAAACACGAGCATACAGACTATTCATATACACACAGTTTTTGGCATGAAAATTCGAATAGCAGCCTCTTTTTTTTGTTTAATCTGTTTCTTTCAACTTTATTTGACAGTTATTTAACAAAATATGCTCGAACTTCACCAAAGGGCACAAACAGCAAAATTCTAAAGAAGACTACTAAATCAAATTCAGTTACGAAAACTTAAAAAAAGGATAAAAAAACAGGTATCGGAAATGCAGTTTTTATAACTGTTTTCAAAACTTCTTTTGAACAGGCTTATTTTCATTGAGTAAAACTTCCTCGATGTTTAAGTCTCGTGAAAGAAGAGTTTAAGGGGGTGAGAAACATTTCGTTAAAGGGAATTGAGTGCAAACAAAATCTCATATTTCATCCAGTTATTTGTTAAATTATCATTAAAACTATCATTTTAAACTCCTGGTGTGTTTTTATTAGACTGGTGTTTGCGTGTTTCATTTTTGACCCTTGCTTTTTGATAGACTTTAAATTTAAAAAAGAAATACGGCTTTGGTGTCATAGTGTGTCTTAAAGTTTCACTTGATTATGTGTTTTTCGTTTTTAATTATATATACGTTTGAGTAAGTTTTTATGTTTTTATGTATTCTCTGTGGTCTACTTTTTGCTTTCTATAAAACATATTTTTTTCTTTTTTATTTACTCATTGTGACTTTTTTTGTTCTTTGTGTGTTTGTCTTTACTCTGTAAAATGGGTTTTCTCTGTAAGGTGCTTTCTTTAAAATAAATAAATTAATTAATAGAATGTTGAATGGTTTGGTTGAAGAGCGGGTATTAAAATTCCAGACGTAAGTATACCAACCTTACGTTACCGTTCCGAAAGCAAAGATGTCTAGGAATTCTAGGTTATTCACCGGATGAAAAGTAAGAACAGTCATTTTTCCTCATTAATAATTAATTTACGAGCATAGTGCGAGATAAGTCTCCGTCGTTATTATTTCACGCAGATTCATCTAAATGAGTAGCATTGATTTCTTCCCCTACGAATCTCATTCTCATGAAAGACTAAATGGCAAGCTTTAATTAACGATTAAGCTTCATTAAACTTTAATTCTGGCTCTTTCGACATCATTTAGAGGTTTATTTAACCTTCCTTGGGTCACGCAACAATCAACGCGCATGCTCGTTAGGAATAGTTCTTTGAAGATCATTTATTATTGGAACACGGCCATTAAGAAATTTAATGTCGTCGTTGCATACGAAGAGAATCATTTTCTGCATTCTAAACCAGTTTCGTGTGGATCACTGTATAAATTTCTCAGACGGATATACTGTTTTCACTTTCTCATTATACGAAGTATAAAAAAGAGAAAGTATTATGAAATCATCAAGAATTCGAATAAGTTGCGGCCGAATCTCCACGTTTAGACCTCCTGAGTCGAAAAGAAAACGCAATTTTGGAATTATGTCTGTCTGTCTGTGAACACGTTAACTTTCAAAACATAGAAATACGGGAGGGATGAAATTTGTTATGTGGTCTTTAAACATAATTTGTAGGTTTCTATCAAATTTTACAGGGACAAAATCTTCAGCAGGAACTTTTAAATGCAATGCATCTGCCCGCGGTCGTGAACACTATAACAAAGAAGCTTGAATAACTAGATGGATAAAATTTGATACAAGTTTTATCATCATGAATGTGAGTCCGCATCAATGTTTAGACCAAATCGGTCGAGGGTTGATGGTCTGTAGAGCTATTAATCGCATACTTGTAAAATTATATCTCTTAAACCCTTTGGTTTTAGATAAATAAAAGTGGTATGACGGTTGCTAACAATTATAGATATGTGCCCATATTTCGTTTCAATCGGTTAAAGGCTTTCCAATTGCATATTCAATTTTTTTCTCTCTCGTACTGGAAGCAATCTCTGCGCATGCTCAAACTATTCAGCGATAGCGAACAGTCATTTTCTCCTGTTTTCTTTACGCTCGAGCACGCCCTCGCATTGGAGCTTGCTAGGTGTGATAGAAAACCACATATTGCTAGTTTTAATACATACACATCCTTTTTGAATATGATTCTTCACCTAAATGCTTTACAATCACTATAATCACGATGAAACACCTTCTGATGATCATTTGCATTCTGGGTTACAGTGAGTTCCGAATTTTTTACCCACGCAGGGGGGGGGGGAGGGGAAGTGGCAAATTTTTTGAGAAGTATAAGAGACAGCAGTTTTAGGGGAGGCACTTCCGCTGGTTACTTTCTAAAACTCGGTAATCGTCAAAAATTCAACCTCGAAATTCTGATAATTAGTTCAGTTTGATCATTAACGTCCCGTTTGGAAGCAACAAGAGGACTGTTTTTGGGGCTGACCTCGTCCCTTTGAACCACAGTCCACACCAACGAGGGACGCCTGAATTTGCGCCCCCCTCTCAAACTTCCACCACACCAGCGGGAGGACGTTGGTCCCCCCACGTATGATACTCTCTCCTATGCAGAAGTATACAAGAGAAAGTATTGTAATCCTTAAAACTCGAACTCGAGAACGAATCTCACGTTTTAGACCTCCACCGCGGGTCGAAAAACACTGTTTCAGATTATGTCTGTGTGTCTGTGAACACGATAACTCGAAAACTATTAAGAATGAGATGAAATTTGGCATGTTATTTTCGACAAATAATTTGTAGATTTCTGTCAAATTTTGGACAAACTCCAGAATCACGGGAAGTCTGTCTGTCGCGTTCATGTGAACACTATAACTCAAAAACTTAAATAGCTAGATGGATAAATTTGATACACAGTTTTTCATCAAATGTGAGTCCGTCTAAATTTTGGGCCAAATTCATCAAAGGGTTGACCGTCTGTTGGTCTGTATAATCGCATACTTCTTAAGAATGTTACTTAGATAATGAAATTTCGTATGTAGTCTTGAAACCCTAATTGTAGATTTGTCTCAATTTTCGTTTAAATCGGTTAAAAAAAGGCTTGAAATTGCATATTCAGTTTTTTTCCCATTCTGCGACTCAAAAAAAAAGGCGCGAACACTACCACATTAGAGTACCGCGTTTTCTGGAGCACGGTGTATCCCCACGCGTGTTAGTCGTGTAGAGAAAGTTTCGGGGGGGGGCACTCTCCATGTTTAACGAGCAACGCCCCACGACGTTCTAAGCCTGTAGCCCTCCGACCTCAGAAGTCGAGACCTGGGCCCACCCGACATTCTAATTAATTTCCACGTTTAGATCCCCAGTACGAAAATCATTTCTGAAACTATATCTGTCTGACTGTCTGTCTGCGATAACAACATCTACACAAATGAAATGTGGTATGTAATCTTTGCACTAACAAAAGCAGATTTTCTGTCATATTCTGGATAAAATTAAATTTCGAGAATTCTGTCTGTTTTCTGTCCGTGTACATGTGACGACGACAACTCGCATATCAGAATGCTAGATGGATGAAATTTTGAGCATGATTTTATAATTAGAGTTGCAGGTTGTAAAATTTCTGAGCATAATCCATCAACAGGCTGACAGTCTGTCGATCTGCTGCCCGCTTAGTGGACGCCGCAATTCCAAACCCTGTAAGCTGGATGATGACCAAATTTTAGTTCCTTGATTTTAAACCAAACTTCCAGATCTGTGTCTAATTTTGAGTGAATCTGCCGACTCACTGTGGTAATGCAATACTCCGTGTGCGTGAACACGGCAACTCAAGGAGCAGCATCACTCAGGCAGTGATGGCTCGTCCATTAGGGCTGCAGAGCTGCAGTCCCCTGAAGTATTTAAAATCTTGTATTTTTCGTTTTATTCTGATTGGCTTACTTTTCCACTTTGTGAGTTCAATGATCAACGAAATGGCAAAAAAATAATAAAAAGCGCAAAAGGAAGACGGAAAATCATTCAAAATTAAAGAAGACACACTAGAGTTTGCCCTCTAAGGATCAAAATTCGGCACTGAGCAACATAGACACTCAGTCGGAAGAAAAAAGCAAACCTTTTCTCCTTTTGAGATAGATCCACTCGAACACGATTTTCACAGCTCTCGTTTGACCTGACTTCCGTTTTTAGATCAAATTCTGGGGGAGTTGTAATTTTCTGCTCCTTTGTGTTTTTTTAGGGGTGCTGATTACGAATCTGAGGTTTATCACCAAAATTATCGTTTGAATTTGGTATAGCCAAAAAAACATGAAAAAATGTTTCCCGGTTTTATGCTTATAACTCAAAAACTATCCACTTTAGTACACAATCACTATACTTTCACCAAAATAATCGGCGAAAATTTCTTGTAGGTCTATACAAGCACCCTTATTTCTGATCTGACGAACATACCCAAAGCAGGATAAATGAAATTTGTGCATTCTCTTGCCACCAAGATGTTAAATCCGTATGCAATTCTGGGCTCAGTCGGCCAAGGTAAGAATTCAAAAATGCATGCTCAATTCGCTACACTATGCTGCAAGTAAACGCAAAACGCGCCAATTTCCAACCTCAAAGCCCAGCTCTTGGTGCCAGCAAATCAGGTTCATTCCAAATTCTTCGAGGTCATGGTTCGGAACTCTCCTCACTTTGAATAGAGTAAGTGCTTTTCGCACTGGAGCTCAGAAAAACATGTGTTTTTGTTCTGTGTGAGTATACAGCGAGAAAGATGGAAGGAGAACAGTCCGTGAACTCGTGATGATTCGTGTGACTGTGAATCGCATTGTGACAGGCAGTGGTTATGCAATCTCGGGGTGCTCGCTTTAATTTAAGAACAAACTTATAACATTTTTTTCTTTCTAATAACTTTCAATTCAATTTTATTAATCATTAATTTTCCTTCTTTTTTTTTCTTACTTATTTTCAAATTTTTATCTCGCGAAAAAAAAATTTCCGCAGTGGCAAAATATTTGAAACTCTGTTTCTGGCTCATCTGGTACTGCCGGGCTCGACAGGTTCACCTTCAGCTTGAAAACGTAGTAGGGAAGGAAGGAAAATACCGCTCAATAAACTTCGCATGCACGCAGGCAATTCAGTGCTGGAATGATCCACAGTTATCTTTTACTTTAAGTTACTTTCTCCTTTGCGCATTAGATGGGGAAATAATGAATGGGGAATTTGGCTTTCTGCCTCGGCTTTTCAGAGGTTTAATTGAAGATCAAAATCGTTTAATGTGTACAATTGCGTTAGATTGCTGATAGATTCGAGCATTCAATAAGAAATAATTTATTAAATTTACACAATGGAAGAAGTCTGGGGTGCTGCAGTGCGGCAGTCTATACGAGCCTCCCTGAGTGATAGGTTTCTTGAATAAATAAAAAAGCTCACAAACATCACCTTATTAGAAGATCTCAATGGCAGCATGAGGCAAATAGCATTCATAATATCTCTCAGCGCGCTTTTAAGTCAAAAAAAAATGTTTGCATCTTTAAATACGTGATATGTTTTATTTGCCAGCACCTACAACATTTTAAGGTTACATGCCATTTCATTTTCGTGTTCTTATGTATTGACCGTTTTTTTGGCGCCGTGTTTGATAGCAATACATAACCT